>DWPQ01001649.1:0-11867 GCA_018251795.1 Perichares adela | reverse complement strand
CGCACGCCAAATATTTTTTTTTAAATATTTTTTTTATGATATGGCACCAAAAAATACATATTATTATGATCCCCAATTTTCACCTTTCTATCGCCAAGTAATATTTTTTTACGCCACCATTTATGCGGCAAAACAACGTTGGCGGGAGCAGCTAGTCCCTCTATAAAAAAAACTGATATTTACTTCTTCATACCGAACTTGACTGTTCCTCAAGTTCCATTCCCTGTCTATTTCTACTTCGGTCATGTGGCTGGTATCCATTTCTACCAATTTAGTAGCTTTCCCATCTTGTGAACTAGCCACATCCTTGCACCAGGTCGGTTGTTCTGACAAATCCCACAGTTGTAATGTACTGTAAATATACACATTTAATACAGATTATATTATTACGAACAGAAGAAGAGTTTATTTTACTAACAAGAAAAAACAGCAATTACAATTCCATTGAAACTGCAATATTATTGACGAAATTAGTTCACGCCCAGTATTTTCGCAAAGAAACAACATAGCTACTAGTTTGGCGTTAAGAAATTAATGATTCCAAGATAATATATGGGTCCAGCAAACTGACAGAATTTTATGTCAATAAGGTAAACATGGTTTGCTAAAATAATAAAAGCTTTTTTGTAATAGTTTCGTACTAATATGACTTATTACAAAAAGTAGATATCTCACCGATCTTCCAACGCAGCTATAAAAAGTCCATTGGTATTGCCTCTAAAGCGTCCAATTAAAACACTGTCTGTAGCTTTTAGAACCTTTAAAGGTTCAGATCTAACAATACTGGTATCCCACAAGCAGCAGAAATATTGGGCTGATGCTTCAATATTCGAGAGTTTCTTATGATAAGTCATAATTAAATTCTCTTTGGTTTCAGATATACAAACCCCAATTGTTTTTGTATACTTTAAGAAACCTAGTCTTTCATTTGTTATATTCTTAGTGGATATACTTAAATAACCTTTACTGAATGGTAGTTTTGATTTTTTAACAAAATTTAATGTGTCAATGTTGCCTGTGTTTAAACTTAAAATTCTACTTAATCTACGTTCCGATTTTTTCAAAAACTTTCCCAGTTTGTTTACATTGAATTCGATATTGTTTAATTTGCATTTGTAAATATTTTCTGGAAACATTACATCGCTGCCAGCGCCATCTTTCTGTTCTAGGAATATTTTCAGTGGATTGTATTTATATTCTTCGTTTACAGTATTACTTGTGGCCTCTACATCTTTATTAATAAGATAATCAAATTTATACATTAAAGCTTCGTTTTTTCTGTTGTTTTTCTTAACGGTATTATCATTGGTTATAATATCATTTGTAGAAAATTCCACAGGAAATTGACTCCATTTGTTTTCGTACATAACATCATCAGTCTGCACTTCTTGAGTAATTCCATCTTCAAAAGTTTGAACTGCAGTCTGCGTATAATTTTTCCTGCCAAATGTTGCCATGTACAAATCGTATGGTATAGGTTTCATTTCGAAAAGCGAGTACGACATTTCGTGTAGTGTAACCATGCTTAGTATATCTTTTGCACGTTGATTTATCTTCTCCAAAATCTTGCGTTTTCTTTTATTCTCTTTGGATTTTGTGAAGTCTATGAATAGCGGTCTAAAAAAAAACTTGGAATTAAATATAACACGTACTAGCTAATTATAATAAGACGGGTCCAGACACTACAACCAAAACGTCTTAAAAACATATCACGGTAGATTCTAAAGGAAGGATCGTAGTTAACCATACAGGCAAAGAAGCAGGAGAATTCTCCAGATCTATTATTGAACTCTTACCTCTCCAGCACCTCAGTATGAATAATCCTCATGCTAGACACCGCACTCGAGCTGGACATTTCCTGAAAGCCCTCATCCGTTAGGGAGACCTTCTTATCATCGACTGCACCTTCAGACCCTTCGAGAATGAAGTCCATTACTGCTGGCTTCCGTGATGCCGAGCGTTGAGAATCGCGAAGGTCGAAGTTGCCTAGTCAAGGAAAGGTGAAATTTTAAGAATGGATAAAGACGACGATGTATAATGAGAAGAAACGTGAAAATAATTTCATTATGCGAGAAAATAAAAATTAAAAATAAAATTAAAATTAAAATTAAAAATAAAATAAAATTTAAATTAAAAATTAAAATTAAATTCGTTAAAATTCATTGTAAGATCTATCAGGTTTGTCCACAGCCAAGGTTATATTTTCAAAGTGCTGACCAATATCTTCTATTTTCTTGGATCTATTGAACGTATCTATAATAATAGCAAGCATAAACGTAGCCTTATGCCAAACAAAAATATTTACCAGAATCCAGCATTCTCTCTTCATCTTTGACTTCCTTAGGATTAGCTCCTTCATATTCATCACCATCATCTAGTTTATGCGCTTGATCATCTTCCTCTCCACCAGTCTCCTCGGATCCTGTTGACGTTTCATCACTCTTGGCTTCACTATGATAGGAATCAAAATCAGATTCGTAGCTTTCGAAGTCATCTTCATAGCTAAATTCATCTTCTTCGCTTGACTTAGAGTTTTGATGCTGGAAAATATTATTTTTAGATCAGTGCTCAGTTTGTTATGTACAATACTCATAATACATCATGCAAAAATGTATCTGCGAAACTAATTATATTACATCCGTCTATCGAGAAGACGATTTAAATGGGTTCCAAGACTAGTGCCTATGGAATTGCGGCAATAACTAAAAGAAAACTCAAGGAAACTTACAGCTTTCACCTGCTGCGACGCTTTTGGTTTTTCATCCAGATCAACGTAAAAAGCTTTCGGCTGGGCAGTCAGCTTGCGTGACAGTTCTTGCATGGCTGCGTTGTTATCTATCGCCTCAGGGGTAAGGATCTTGACTTCATCATCTTCCAAGGTCCTTGTTTTTGTTCTTTGTCTGCCTGGTATAGGATCTTTGAGGAGGCGCTTGCTTGAACTTATCTGAATAGACGGTGCATGATAAAATTAACTTTGAGAAATTTCTGGTTCAACATTCAAACAGCTAGGCTATCACTACTGCTATTTTTCATTAAAAGTTTGACATCATAAATATCAGTTCTATAACTCTTTCTCGAAAATATACGATCTAATATATAGAGGTCTAATATATAGATCTAACTAGAGGTATAGTTGAAATACGTTACACGGAAAATTGCCTATAACCGTCTTTAAAACAGACACTGTTTTAGTAAAACCATAAAAAATATTATACCTCTTTTTTGTCACTCCCATTTTTTACTGGACTGTCGTCTACTTCCAGATTGAGTCTTCTTTTCACAACAGGTGAACTGACGGTAACATTCGTGTGAGCTAATCTTCTTGGTGTGCTTCTTGAGTTAGAAAGAAGAGATGGAGTTGTTTTTAGATTAGCAACTTTTTGTTTGGAACTTTTCGAACTGGTGTGACTGACAGTAGATGGAGAAGATTTTAATAAATCTTTCATAGGAGATTCGTTGGTTCGAGGGGACATTTTCCTGGCCGCTTGCGTGGGTTTTCTTCTGGCGTAAATATCTGCCGTAGAAGATTTTGGTACATAACTCCGCGGTGTTGATACACTGTAAACACTTTTCTTTACTTTCTCATCGTGTTTTCCGCCACTCGGAATGTCGTCTTGGGTAGTTTTTTTCGTTCTTAATTTAGATTCGGAAGTCTTTCTTGAAGATTGCATTATACGATCTGTATTCTGAAACAGAATGCAAAATTATATGCCTTATATTTCCTTATTATTATAGGAAAACATCATGAGGAAACTGAATTTAAATAGTTACGTACATATAAATTACGTTTTGGAAATGAAAGTAGCAAAATAAACGTTTAATTTTTGTATCGGTGGAAATATAATAAAATATCTGGCCTTTCAGTGGAAAGATCGCGGCTTATATCGTCTGTATATTTTTAAATTTTTGAACATTATTACTATTTGTTATAAGTGTACCTATTATCAAAATAACTGAAATATTTTAATGATTTTGAATCATTACTTGCTCAATATAAGAATGTGATTTAGCCATTTCATTGACGTCTCATATTAGGAAATAAAGCTAACATTAGGTACTGCCTTTTAAACTAAACATTATGGCGTGAAATTATCCGTACAGTTCCATGCAAAGAAAGTTAAACAACTCGAAGACATTTAATTTGGTATACCTACCTACTTCGTGAACAACAAAACTTACTGTTGATTGATTTAAACATACATTAATCTTACCTGAATACGTCACTACTCACATCACATAAAATCACATTTTTTTATTTACAATAAACAATGAAACGTTTTAATAACTTATGTTACAATTATTAAGTTTTCTTGGTTAAATATTTAGTGAAAATCATATGACGAGACTTTTACACAATACTATTGGTAACCATGGCAACGGATTTCAAACTTGCCCCACATTCGCTCGCTAAACATGTACCTATTATAAGAAATTAACCCTTATCATTTTTTACGACTTGGTATTGAATTACTTGCTGAAAACTTTTTTTTTACGACGATTAGACGGTCTGCTTGATAATAATAACTGATCATTAGCGCCCATAGAAAATCATAACATAAAGAGCAATTCATAATAATGATTATTTAAGTATTACTAGCTGACCACGCAAACTTTGTCTGGCCATATAAATTATTTGTAGAAAATTAGCGGTTGGTGATAGAGGAGTGGAAATTAAAGGTTGTATGTATTTTTGGTGCCACATCATATAAAAATAATTAAAAAAAAATGTTGTTCAAAAAATAAAAATATACACGTATATAATATTCGTAGTGGGTCACCCTTATCACTTACGGGTATGAAAAATAGTTTACAACATATTCTCAGACCTACCGAATGTACGTACAAAAATTCTTAAAAATCGGTTTAAGCCGTTTCGGAGGAGTTTGGCAACCAATACTGTTACCGAGAATTTTATGTACAGACTACCTGACCCCGCCAACGTTGTTTTGCCCTGTAAAAGTTGGCTTAAAAAATAAGTGTTGGTGATAGAAAGGTGAAAATTGGGGGTTGTATGTAATTCTGGTGCCACATCATAAAAAAAAAATATTCAAAAATATTAGTCCATAAAATAAAATAAATAATGTTGGAAGTGGGTCCCCTCTTATAACTTAAGGGTATAAAAAATAGTTTACAACCTATTCTCAGACCTACCGAAGGTACATACAAAATTTCATAATAATCGGTCAACCCGTTTCGGAGTATGGCAACTAACACTGTGACACGAGAATTTTATATATATAGATAGATAGATAAATGCGAAAGCAACGCTGTCACGTAAAGTACAGATCCGATTTAAATGAAATTTGGTACAGACTTGCAGAGATAGTCTAGGTTTACATATATGTATATCCTGAGAAAGAACATAAGCTATTTTTTAATGCAAAAAAAAGAAGTAAGCTGTAAGTAGTTACTTACAGCTTCTTTCTCTTTCTTAGGAAAGTAATTTCCATTAACTTTCAACCCCTATGTCAACCCACATAGGGGTTGAAAGTTAATGGAAATTACTTTCCCAGATTTTTTTTCCTAGAATTCCCGCAGGACCGGAATTTACCCGGGAAAAACTTTGTGAACACGGGGTTGAAGTTGCGTGATCAAATTAGAAGGAAGTGAAGAAGGTCCTTGTTAATTAAGACATTATCTATTATCTTTGTTGTAGGGTATTTTTTATCTGCCAAGTTTCCAATCTTTACTCTTCTAGATCTCCCTTCTTTATTCTTCTAGAATCAATCGTAAAATATTTGGTCGTGTTTCGGTTGCTATCGGAGAGGCTATCACAAGCGGATTTCCCGCTTACTTCTTGGTCGACAACGGGTCAGTGAGGCAATTGACGTTACAGACTTTCATGAGCGACGGTGTCCCGTTTTTAGCGCGGCACAATGGCAGAGCATGTATGGAGACACCGCCGACACCGCTCGTCTATGTGTTTGTGTGCGTAAAAAGTGCGTGAGTACACGGCGCCCGCCACTCACGCATACATACAAACCGCCGATGTGTATGAAGGTAACCTACTATGTTATACTATGCCGCCAGGGAATACGATCGAATCTTACTGCATCACATTTTTAGTAAAGTTTTCAGCCTAGAGAACTTCAAATAAGTGCATCAAATTATTTCAATCAATATTCTATTCGGTGTGAAGCCTAATTACCACTAACAATACTATACAGATTACTTTACTAATACAGAGTAAGTATTTAAAACAGAAACATAATTAACACGGATAACTACATTTACATTTACATAATGAATATAGTTAAGTACCTACCTATTATCTGCACTTTATTATGGTACTAAATTGTTAGAAATCGTATATAAACAAGGCGGGACCAGCGTTTCCTGAAATTAAAACAATTATGTTTACCAGATAAGAAATAAATATTGAACGTAAAACGCTCAATAATACAACAGTCTCGTCCATCACGATGAAGACATTGATCGTGGCTTGGTTTACAATATTAAACCAATATGGACTCTGTGATCAGTTTTTTGATATTGAAAACTATGCGTTTCTGAACAGAACAACCCCGTCTGACCGACAGTTATACGACTTCAAACTGAAACATCCGGTATGTGAACTCTTTAGATTCTACGAAATTATACTAGACTAGGGACCTCGGGACCCGTAGGTATCAGCCGTGTAGGTCCCCCTTCCGTAGGAATCTCAGGATTAAAAGTAGTTTGTTATTCTGGATCATAAGCTATAACACTGCCAAGTTTCTTCAAAATACGTCAAGTAGTTTTTTCGTGAAAGAGTAACAAACATACATACATCCTCACAAAGCTCGCATTTATGATATTAGAAGGATTAGCAAGAAGAAGGATTCCTTCTCAATTAGGTAGAACGATTAAATTGAAGTTTTGAGTAGTTCAATATATTTTAAGTTGTAAAATAAAGACACGATTCCGCCGAGCAATAAATATTTCATCGGTACCATTAAAGAGGATTGGAGAATCTGTGCAACTTTAATACGTATTTCAGTTTCTATTGGGAGCCATAACTCTTGCAGGCCCATACATGTGTCGTTTGGCGATTGCGCAAAAAACGTCGCTTGATGAATTACAGACAATCAAGATAATGTGGGTCCACGTCAGCGAATCGTACCTCGGTTGCTATTGAATGTAAATCGCGTGGGGCGAAGGTTCGTTAATTTAGCTTCGGGTCATCAACCGATCACCGTCGCAGAAAAGTTCGTCGTTCGAAAAAGGAAAAAAACAATGCGTTGTACAGCACAGGTGCGCGCGCGCTCGCGTTGCCATTGTACCGAGCGTCGTAGCGTGAAGGTTCCGTGGCGCTGGTAAGGATGCTTGGGAACTATCGATATCGATAGTTTTAATTATTTTTATTCTCCATTTAAATTCTGTGAAATTAAAAGCATTTTAGACGTTTTCTACCAGGAATTTACCAGGTCTCTGACAATGATAGAGTTTCTCCGAGGAGACGTTTGGAGAGGGAGATAATTCTTCGTCGCTTGTCTTGTTGGTAATAATTTATTAAATAAAAATACATCTCATTTTATAGTCAAAATTGAACATGAGTAACTGTTTTCTGCTAGCTGTGTGTATACAGCTACAGGTTCGAATGCTTGAAAGCCGATAACTTGGCGTTAAGGTGTCTTGATAAAAATCAGTCATTGCTGGTTCGCAATATGATTAAGTAAGTAAGTAAGGTGGGATTGTAGTTAAGTAAAAATAAACTTCCTAGGAGGTCGCTGGGTGGCTTATTTGATGGATAAAGGACGGACGCGGTATTCTTGCGTTGCGCTATGGTTCTTTACTTTCTAGATAATATTGCTTTTCCAGAATCAACAGTGAAATGTTCTGATACTTTTGCTGTCTACTTAATTGATGGAAGTAAATACTCTTTCTTCATCTACCGTCTTACAGTACATCACATCTTAGAATTCCACCACTAAATATTAGTAACATGCACAAGTTTGCTCGTTTATTGATCATCGTGTTAATTCGCCATAATTTCAGTAAAAAGAAGGTAATAAACAACTTCAAATAACACTTTGCGTCAACTGGTAACTACAAACCATAGACACATATTAGTAACCAGTACAGACCGACTAAGCATTAGTGATACTAAGTAATTAGTTAGTTAATTGACAAAAGATATGTAGATCCGATTATGACCCCGAGCAATGTATTATTCGTAACATGTGTCAACTTTATCACATGAACATAATATCGACAATTAACGGACATCTTTAGAAGTCGTTGAAACAAGTTTCGGACGCGCGACGCTTTGGTCCAACTGAAGTAACTCGACTCAGTCGCAGGCAAGCTTTGGAAGTATATGGACGTGTGGTTAACGATAGCACGAGTGTCATTTACGTGTGTGATTGATTATTTGTTCAGTGTTGTATTGTGTGGCGTGTGACTGACCGTGGCAGTGGTGGGAACCTCTGGTATGCATCGTAATAAAAATTCTTGTTTATTATCCTGTTAATAAGCGTTATTTTTGTGCGATTTGAATAGAGCCACGCATTTTTATGAGCGAAAGGAAGTTGTATGTTTATGTCATTGTTCGGTTTGCATAAATTCATATTTATCTGCTGTTTTAATTGAAAGCTCGTGTCTGTCATTCTGGTAAGTTGAACTTAAGTTATTTTTATCTTGTTTTTTTTTTGTTATGAACTTAAAAGTTTGTTTGTTATTCAGACGGAATGATTGTTATATTCATATCGAAATGCAGAGTAATGGAGAAAGGGCCATACTAGGGGCTAGAAACTTAACGCGACCACGGCGCTGGCGTCGGAATGCAGTGCTTACGATAACTAGTTATGGAATGTGTAGGTCATGCCCGTCATTTGATACGAGATAATCTTTTAATTGTTGAAATGAGTTATATTTGCAAATATAAATAACTAGCTGACCCCACCAACGTCATTTGTTTTGTCATATAACTTATTTTCCCGTTTTTACGTAATTTTTCATTACTACTTAACTCCTATTTCTCATGGCGTGATATTATATAGCCTAAACCTTCCTCAATAAATGATCTAAACATCAAAATATGTTTTCAATTCGAACCAATAGTACTTGAGATTAGCGCGTTCAATCAAACAAACTTTTCGCCTTTTAAAATTAATATAGATTGTAATGTAGCATAGGTGAATTCAGAATGATGGAGCTTAATTTTATTGCCCACCCAGCAAAACAGAAACTTAAAAGAAAATGATGTACTTAACCATGTAAACATGGGCTTTAATTTCATCATCCTTCGATCGATCCATTACAATTCATATTATTCCTATTTGCTGGACTTGGTCCTTCTCTCACATTAAAAGGATTTAAGATTAGTCCGCGCAGATTGTCAGACTCCGATTGGCGTTTTCCGTTATGTTACCAAGTAATATTAATGTTTAATATTAACACAAATAAATATAAAATAAACGCTTTCACACTCATACCCCCGCACTAGGATTCCCTGTGTTGCGGGTGGCAGGACAACCCAAATAACACACTAACACCCATGACCCGAGAACAATTTTTTATCTGTCACATAAACACCTGCCCCGGCCGGGAATCGAACTCGGGACCCTCGCTTCGCAGACAGGGTCACTACCAACTAGGCTACGGGGTCGACTAAATACATACATACTTTGTATAATCAAAGATGCACGATTGGAATCTAGGCCCGCAGTCCGCGTTACTACTTTTCAAATAAAAGTTATCGATTGTTTACTACATTTGAAAACTGTCATCACAAAGCATTATTATATTAGGATTGGAAAGTGAAACAAATTGTACCATATTTGAAAATTTTGGTACATCTCAAGGCACTACCTGCTTGAATGTCATGTTACCTTTAAAACCCGAGTTAGCCCCAAAATGGTTCTAGGTTAAATAAACAATCGAACCCGGGTTGATCCCTTCCCCGTTTACTTTTAATTATTATTACTAACTCTCCTAAACATCCAAGTATGTTTGATTTAACCAAATGAAACATCCAATTTGAATCACAGAACGAAGTAGAAGTCAAGTCACCCAACTATACTTTTTGACGCCTAACTTGAGTAATCTCGGCAGTCTAAATGTTGTTTTACTTCAATTACGTTTTTATATTTTGATATTGTTTCTAATCTATTTACTTATCACTTCAGGGTATGAAAAATAGATTACAACTTATTTTCAGACCTACCGAATATACAATAGAATTTAAACAAACAATAACATGCCAATCAAGAAAAAAAAATTCTAAATCACCAGTTCCCCCGATTAGATAAATTCTGAAATGAACTTGAGTCCACGGCTCATCTTTTACTATTCCATCAATACAAACGTACCTATAACTAGGCAGCACCATCCCCGCAAGGAAGCTATTACTCAGTTCGTAGTTACGCTGCTATATCCCCCATTGTTTCACAAACCATGCTTTTATGACGTCTGGGCTATGATCAGTCTTTTGTACCGCACAACTAATCACTGTTATTATTAACTGAGACTGGGAGAAAGGGTTTTGTGGTAGCATAATAGGGATTTTTCATTTATCGGGTTTGAGTTCGGCTGTCGAAACAATGAATAGAATGCCTTTTGTATTTGTTTTGTAGGATTTAATTTCAAGTATGAATGAATTTTAATGGATAACAATGCAGTTTGAGCCTAATGAGTTTAATTACGGAATAGGATTCTGTGAAGTTTGAAAAAGGTGATTAATTTTTAAAGTTAAAACTTCTATGCACGGTAAGCTCTTTTGGGATGGGGAAAAAGCATACTAATGTGAGCGTTACGTACAGATGCATATTGACAGGTGTGTGTGTAACTATGTATGTGTGTCTATATAAACTAAGATGTTGACTTCTAACTTGCAGTCCAAAGATTAAAAGTATTCTTATATTTCTTTGAATAAAAACTGTTTTATTCGGCTCGACATTTTCCAACATTTTTAACAATTAGTCACATTTTAACCTATCTACAACAAACCTTTAACTAAATTATACACCTATACCTATATCATAAATCACTCTGTTGGTGACAACCGAATGTAAATCAGTAGTTTTTGAATTTATCTCGGATAGACAAAAGATGCGTCGAGATAGTTTGATTTCATGTAGTGATTACAAAATTGTTCATATTCTATTATTTTGAAACATCTGATCTGATCAATCTGATTATAATAGTACCTAATAATTTAATTAAGCCACAAGTGCGTTTATCCTGTGACATAGTTCGTTTGTTCGTAAAGCGGCAAGTTCCTGTTACAAACAAGTCACGTCGCGTGTCCGGATCGCAAAGCCCTTCCAAATGTTCTGACAGGGTCATCATCGTTTGATACCGAAATACACTAATTAAGATTTTATTTATTATATTTTAAATCTATACAATTTCATGATTTAGATGAAGTTAAATATAAAAATAAATGTCAATTAAAATCTATAAAAAAAGTAGCTGACCCCGCAAATGTCGTTTCATATAATATTTTGGTATTACAAATAGGGGTTGTTGATAGAAGGGTGAAAATTAAGTGTTGTATTTATTTTTAATGCTAAGTCATAAAATGTTATAAAAATGAAACTATTACAACTAAAAGCTTCATAGTTCACGCTACACGAAATCTTAAAAATGTATGGTAAGTGATATTAGGTGCGGAAAAGTGTTTAACGTGGAAGACACTTAAGTTTTCTGCAATGTATGTCATTCCTATACATTTTAAAATGCTAACCGCTAAGATTTTTTTCGAGGGACTCTGTACCGCCCTGTTTAAATTAATAAGAGTTCCTGACAGAACTCGTGCCTTGCTTACCTAAAATTCTACCGATTTTAATCCATCCTGGTTACCTTGCTTAAAAAAGCAGTGATAGCCTAGCGGTTGAACGTTGGTCTCCCGAACGGGAGGTCGTGCGATCGATCCTGGCGCGCAC
>DWPQ01001648.1:0-11867 GCA_018251795.1 Perichares adela | reverse complement strand
TAATTGTTTACAGTGAAGCTAATATACTGTTAATATACAGTATATTAGCTTCCTGCTTACTTTTATATGCTATTACTGCTATATTATATTTTATATACTATTACTGCTAGCTATACTGTATATTAACAGTATATTAGCTTCACTGTTGATTAACATGAGGAAGAAACACATTTAGATTTTTTCCCTTGTGATTAATTGCTGCTGTTATCATTACTCTCGAAGATATTTAAAAATTTTCTCACTTGCAATAATAATTTCGTAATAGTAATTCGTATTTCGTAAGATAATAATGAATAAATTTATAATTGTAAGTTTAACATAGATTTATTATTAATCAGCTGATCTGCAAATATTGTTTTGCTATATCAAATATTAAATTGGCATAGCATTGTTATTTATGAAACAAACACTTAATGTTAAGTGAAGTTTACCACAATATATTATTGAAAACCACATGTAAATCGGATAAGCCATTTCTGAGATTAACATGCTCAAACGCACAGACAAAAATACTAACAGTAATTGTTTTTCGTGATATTATGTTCATAAAGGTCCAAATTATATTTTTTTTAAATATCATCCATGTGCATATTTTTATTATATTATGTATTGATGTAAATGTTAAGTAATATTTATACAATGAAATAAAAGGAAAGATAGTTAACTGGAAGATAATTGATGTAATGAATAACTTAGGCTACTTTTTATGCTATTGCTATTAGCTATGCTTTTTATTATATATGTACTATTTACGCGGGAAAAACTTTGCGACTCATTGATTTCTAACGCGGGTAGAGCCGCGAGCAAAGCTAGTTAAGAATATGTTCTGCAATATGCTGCAATGTGATCATAGAAAATGATTTCAGACTACGACATCGAACAGCAGTGCGGTTGCGGCCGGCGCTACAGGAGGATGGGGGGCTCTACCACCACCGTCTTCGTCACATTTCCCAAACGAATTCCCCTCATTGGCAGCTGCCGCTCAACCGTCACACCGCTCTGCAGAGCATGGACCACAGCCACAACTCAGACCACAAAGTAAGACCATACTGAACTCGACCAGAATATGTTGACCCGTCAATGTACTGTATTTACATAATTACTTCCTTATCAATATTATAAATGCGAAAGTAACGCGGTTTGTATGTTACTCAAGCACGCGTAAGCTATTGAACCTGTTTAATTGGAATTTGGTAGAGATAGTCAAAGAGTCTGAGAAAGAGGCTATTTTTTCATGCAAATAAATGGGTGTGAGAGGTAGAAAAGGGGATGAAAATTAGTATGGAGATTACCATCCTAGATTTATTCTAGAACTACGCGGGGTCGGAAATTATGCGGGAAAAACTTTGTGACCCACTGATTTCCATGCGGGCGAAGTGGCGGGCATAACTTGTATTTGTATATGCTAACAGTGACTTTTGATTTGAATGTGATTTTTGGCATTACTAGGTAACAATTTTAGTGGGTAGTATTTTCATTGAGATACTAAGTGTGGTATACAACATAACAGTAAACTACAATAGAAAGAAAAGTATTACACATAGTTCACAGCTTGTTCTCTTCTGAATATGACGTGTGTACACGCATAAATTATAATTTACTGTAATCTCTTAGTCAGCCTGTATAGTCATTCGCATGTTTTTTTATACCGCGTTAAATAAATCTATATTCTGGCATGTAACGCAATAATCTAAATGTAATAGGCGGGCCTTCCGCTTCCTTCTCTGCCGGCGACGTGACAGTGTCGCGGAATCCATGGGCGGCAATGACCTCTTTCTACGTCTAATATCATTTTAACACCGTAATTGCAAATAAGGCCTGTCATGATTCTGAGCAAATTGATAACGTTATTTATACTGTTTTTTTTTGTTGTAATTTTTTTCTGTGCTAAAATTTATATAATTTGTAATACATAAATAAAGTCTGTATATATGTGTAGGATGTGCCGTTATCTAGTCGAACAGATTTAATTAGGCAGTTGTATTACATTATTTACAGAACCTTTTTTTTTATATACGTAAAATGATTATAATTTATTGCAATTTTTTTCCGACTCATGTGCCAATGGATATCCAACATTCAACATTCAAAGCATTACCGATACGCTATCTGCCAAGGAGAAAGCGGTAAACTGACTTTTTACTGTCCCTCCATTGTCGACGCCGAAACACGTTTAAACATTTCTTAGTTGATTCTAGAAAGGAGAGAGAAAAAGCAACCATTATATTATAGTAAGTTACTAGTAAAGATATTGTACAAGTGGTAACTTTGCAGTGTGATCTGGTAGGATTTCAATAAGTTATTGTGTTAAAATAAAGTACGTGACTTAGGTTTATATTATTTTGATTCAATTTTTATATAACTCTTATAGCGGAAGGGAGCTGGACGTGCGGTGGCACGGCAGGCGTTCGGCAAGAAACTACATCGTCACCCGTCGCCGCGCCCGCCTCCACGCCTGCCTCACAGCAAACACCCGCTTACCGTGCAATTCTGCCATCCTTCGTGCGTATATCATTTATTTAGTCGCAAATCGAATTTTTACATACATTGAACATAAAGTATAGCTATTTGAACTGGTATACACATTCTTAGAGAATTGTTACAATCACAACCAAGATATTGAACGCATTTTTCTTGTTTTTATAATAGCTGATGAAAGGTAGCAGTAGTAGCGGGCTCGTGCCGGGTACACTAAGCACGTTTCGCGATAATAGAAGTAATAATAGCAGTGGCGGAGGTACTGCTAGCAGTAACACAGGGGGGCAGCGCCAAGGACCAAGGCAGCCTGCCACGCCCCGGGCCGTTGAGGTTCTTACCGCTCGGCCGATTTTACGCGAAGAACAAATTTCTTCGCTAGACGATATCTCTCGTGATGCAGGATGGGCACAACACGATGACATTGACTATGAGTAAGTTGAAATATATTTGACTGTTTTCATATCAGTGAAATTACACTGCTGAAACTGCAAATTCTTATTGCTATCAATTTTCTTTCAGCCAAAAACTGGACTTCTCTGATGGTGAGTCTTCAGCTCCCACAAGTAAATCTAATTCTAAAAATAATAATAACCGGGCATCTGTAGATAATGAACGTATGGAGTCCAAAATTCAAGAGCCTGGTGATGAGGACTTACTTTGGGCCGAACGCCGCCAAAAGCAAAGCAATGAGGTTGCCCAGGCAGTAGCCCGCGCACGGCAGCGTAAAGAAGAGGAACAACGTAGACAGATGCGTGATACATCGGCGCCGCAGCCGGCTAAAGATACTCGAGATCGTGACCGAGCGGAAAGGAATGACCGAGATCGAAATGATAACCGAGAAAAGGAAAGTGACTCTAGAGAAAAAGATAGATTTGATAACAAAGATAGGGATAGGGTGGAAAACAGAGATAAGGAGCGTGATAGTCGTGATAGGGACACAAATTTCAAGGAGTCCCGTAGTGACTTACGGGACAGAGAAGTAAGGGACAAGGATCGTATTGATAATAGAGAAAGGGATCGTGTTGAAAATAGGGAACGATTTGAAAATAGAGACAGAGAACGTGAACGTGATCGTGATAGAGACCGACAAAATGATAACAGGGATAGAGGAAGAGTAGAAAATAGGGAGCGCCAAGATAATGACAAAGATAGATGTGACGTGCGTGATAGAGATCGTAACGATAACAGGGAGCGCGTGGATCGTGATAGATATGACAGAGAAAGGGAACGAGGTGACAGAGACCGTGATAGAGATCGTGAGCGTATGGATAGAGAGAGGTTAGATCGCGATCGGGACTTTAGAGACAGAGATTATAATCGGGATCGCGATCGAGATCAGACAAACCCGGCATTTTCAAAAGTTTTTCAAGCTAATATGCCTCCGCGTTTCTTAAGGCAGCAGCAAAACCGACAGCAGGAGGAACAGCATAAAGGTTGGGCATTTTCGGGCAAACCAGCACCTAGACGACAGGAACCGCAATCTTACAATCCTCCACGTCATGGTCAGCACAATGGCCGACGTTCGTATTCAAGGTGAGAATATTTTTAGTCACATTATGTGTTGCTTTTGGATTTAAAAATCTAACAGGACTTTCTTAAGAACACCATGTATTGTTTATAAGTTTGATGAAAATCGTATCTTCGATGCAAAATGTAATAAATCTGCATGTTAATAAAATAAAAAGCTGTCAAAAAAAAGTAGGTATATCTTCAGATGTTGATAGAAATTGCATATTAATTTTAACTAGAGATCACATGGTGGTCGGAATTCGACCATTACTCCTTAAAAAAATGTTAGAATGTAATCTTGACAGGTTCCATATGAATGAATAAAACGCTGCCGAAACCTTTTGACAACCGCCATTTGCATAATAAACGTCAAAATAGTATACGTATGTCGAGTATGCATGTGGGTGTCTTTGCGTGTAATATTTGATTTATTGATTTAATATACTTTGTAAATATTATTATTGAAAAACATTAGCGTTCTGCACTTCTCCTACACATAAGCTATAAGTGTGTATGCTATATAATTTCATACATCTCCGTCCGCGCAATTTTCTTAAAAAAGAATTGAAAGATTTCGCTTCACGTATTTATATATAGATGTTTACTTTTTCAGAGATTATTCAGACCGTGAGGATGAGATTAGAAGGGATAAGGAAGGGTCTGGGCCCCAATGGCGTTCTGAAATGCAGGATTATGAAAGGTCTGGGAGAGAACTGGACAGATCAAATTCTAAAGACTCATATAAAGATTATGGTGATTATAAAGATAGACGAAGTGACAATGAAAGAAAATCAATGGATAGTTCAGTTGAAAATTCAAGTAGAAGTGCTGCTGATAAATTGACTGAAGTATTTGAAAGAAAAAGTATTGCTGTCACAGAATCATTTGCTTCTACTGATTCAGCTGCGTCTGTGCAGGCTGAAAGAGGAATTACGCCACCTTCCAATGTATCGCAACTCGAATCACCTGAAAAAGATTTAAGCAAAACTTCATGGGCAGAAATAACTCAAGAAGAGCAAAACAAGACAATATCACAATCCCCAGAAATAGTTACATCTAAAGAAACCGAAAAGGCTGTGAAAATATCACCAGAACCTGAACCTATTGAAACAAAACCTGTACCACAAGCTGTTTTAATTCAACCTCTACCGCAAAACATATCTTCAAACAATATTGCTAATTCTTACAACCAAGCATTACAAAATCAGACACTTAAATATCATAGTAATCTCCAAGCTCCCATAAATCAAAATTTCCATCCAAGTTCAGACAATTGTCAACCTTCATCTCAAGATAGCTCTTTTGGTAATATTCAAAATCAAAATGTAATTTCTATAAACCAAGCTCAACAATTTTCGGAAATTCAAAACAAACCAGTTAATCCACCAGTATTAAAACCTGTTATCCAAAATGACACAGCTTTAAGTATGGCCCAAGTTCAAAAACAATCTTTAGATCAAATTACCACACAAAATGTTAGCAAACCAGTACTTCCTATTTTAAAAACTGAGAAAGAGGTATCTGAATCTGAATCCATAGCTTCCAAATCTAGCAGCGACCCATCTGCAGGAATAAAAACCAGTGATGTGCGTCCAATAGATACAGCTTTATCTAATGTAGATGTTTTAAAACGAGCTGTTGACGAGAAAAGAAATGAGAGACTTAGTAATGAGCAATTGAACAAAATCCCCGATAAAGAACCTGTCGAGAGAAAGTCAAGTGGTTCTGGTTCTGAGAAAAAAGGAAGAGGATATGGTGGGGGTGGAGGAGGTGGTGGCGGTGGCGGTGGCGGCTATAACGTGTATAGTAGAGGTTGGGGGACACGAGAATCTCGCGGGCGACGCTCGCATCGTAGCTCACGATCAAATAATAGAGCGAGTGAATCAGACGGTTCTACTGACGGTGCCGCTAACACACAACGAAAAGAGCGGCGACGGGCTCCACGAAGTCCCCGCGGGCCTAAAAAGCTTGACAGGCCAGATGATTTAATCAATCCACCTGTAGATCAGGTACCACCGGCAATAGAAAATATGGAAAACAGAGAACCATTTGCGCCTAGAGGTCAACCTTCTCGACGTGGCAGAGGTGGGTTCCAAGGTACATCTCGACCACCGGCGCCCGCCAAGAGAGTAACAGGTTATGGACCTCCAAATACTAAGAGTCCGTTTAGCCAAGCAAATAGAGCTGTAAAGGATAATGACGAAAACAAAGACAACTTGCAAGAAGACAAATCGAAAGCTGGTAACAAATCACGAACTGGATCTTCGACAGGTAGGGGCCGGGATAGACGCCCTAAGGGTGCTGGTGTACAAAGCGGGGAAGACGAAAACTGGGAGACTACCTCCGAACATTCCGAAAGTGGTGGTGCAGGAGTTCGTCGTCGATCTGTCGGAGGAAGACAATCGAGTCAATCCCAAAAAAGTCAAGGAGGTAGAAATCAGAATTCGGGCAATAGACAAAACAATAATCGAAATCCTCAAGGAGGAAAGAAAGATGCTGTTGGTGATATTAAATGTAATGAACATACAGAAGCGATGACAGATGTTAAAACCCCGGCTGCAAAAAAAGATGAAGAAGTTATTGATGATGGATTTCAAGAAGTACGAAATAAAAAGAACTCGAAGGATGCTAGAGCCTCATCAAAAGAAGACAATCAAAACATTTCGAAGCAGCCCCGGTCTCATTCTAACCAAGGCAATGGCAGAAATGGATCCACATCTCGAAATGCAACTGATAAATCTAATACACGAGGTTCAGCGCCAGTACCTGGAAAGCCTAATTCGCAGTATGATCGCCCGCGGCAAGCCAACTTAGCGCCACGTTTTGTTAAGCAAAGACAAAAGCAACAAATGGGTCTTGTGTTTGGCCCGGATACTGGTGCTGCACCTCCCCCACCGACAGTAAACGCATGGGACAAACCGATTTCGCAATCTTTGCGTGGAAACATTGAAGAGCCTATTGAAATAGTTGACAACAAATCAAGTCAATCGAGTCAACGCAGTACGCCTGGCGAAGCTCCTGTAGAAAATAAAACTACTCCAGCTGCATGTGCACTTGTAACAGATAAATCTGGTGTTCTTGATGGGACCACACCACCTGTAGAAACTATTATATTTGAAAATACGAATTATAAGACTGCACCACCAGCTGAGGCCTTAAAACAGAAGTATCAACCTAGCGCAAATACTGCTAAACCTCAAGGCGAGGAAATATCTTCAGAAATGGAGGCTCGACCACTCGCGTTTAATGGTGATGTTAGATCTCGCCCTAGATCAATTCAGGACATTATGTCCGAAAATGGAAGGCCTGTAACTGAAGCAGATGGTAGCTTGGGACTTCAAATGCCATTCGATACATCACAAAAAGCGGAGGACTCCTCAGATATGAAACTGGACTTCGCTTTCGACTCGGATCTTGGACAACTTACTGAAGATAAATCTGCTAAAACGCTTGGATTGCAGCGCGGTACACACATGAGCACGTCTAACACAATTTCCCCCTTGGCAGCTGATCTCAATTTAAAAATAGCAAGTGTAAAGAAGGTATGGGAAATGCCTGCAGTAGCCGAAGGAAGTGAAGAATTACAATTTGCCGGTTTTGAAGAAACCAATAATGAGACTGGCGCCCCGCCCAACGTTTGTAAAGTGAAGCCTACTCAACAGTTACAATCCCCACCTCCACAGCACTACAATCACGTGGGCTATCAAGGTGGATACGGGGGTTTGTCTGTTCCGTCGCCACCAGCAGTGTTCAATTTCAATTCGTCGCAACAGTTACTGGGATCTTCGCAACAGCTTCCACAGCAGGGAGGGTTGTATGGAGCTTTCTTAGATCAAAGTAGGGGACAATTCGGTGGGTTCCCTGGAAGTCCATATGGTGCAGGGTCTGCCGCTCCGTATAACTATCAGCCGCCACCTGACATGTTCCAAAGTCTTCCAAGTCAGTACCGCATGGTGAGTGTCAAACATTTTTATAGTAAATTAGTGTTACAAAATCATTGTTGGTTAAATCATTTGAACTTTACATTGTTTCTAAATAGGCGGCAGCTGCCGGAGGAGGAGCGGCATTCGGTCAATCGGGACAGCTGGGTAATAATCCTAGCACTGTTCTTATTTCAAGCACATCAAACTCTCTTATGTCGGCTACAGTTAAGCCCTCTTCACAACAGATAGGAGCAATCGGTCAGTATTATGGTTTTTTATTTGCTTCATTATTATTTGCAATTCTTCCTACCTCAGCTGGAGCTATGGCTGCACTTCATTGCGTATGGAACTTTGCTCCTAAGTTTTGTATTGTTGCACAAGTATTATTTTATTGGTTTCAAATTTCATCTTTTCTAGGGTAAGTATTTAAAGTAATATTAGTTAAAGAGATATATTTAGTTCACTAGAAGTAAAAAGACAAGTTATGTATAATTAATTATGGTGAACATGGAAATATTCAAAGCTAATGAGAAAGGAGCTGCTAATATTTAATGTACAGTAGGTTTCTACAAATCATGCGGAGTGTATAGCAGTAACTTGGTTTGTTATTTTAAAGTGTCTTTTAGTCATCACAATTAACAGTATCACTGATTTAAACAGATCTAAAACACTAAAATGGGTTACACCTTGAACCGCGTGATAAGCTAAGCGAGAGCGGAGTCCCGGAGGGACATAGTAGAGGTTACATTTTTTTTATTTTATCACACACCCTTGACATTACAGGAAGCAAAGGTGGTGGCGTCGGAGGAGTGGGCGGCGTCAATACCTTTCAACAACAATACATGGGATATTCGGGGCCCGTAGGGGACGCTCCATACTCGCTGCCGGGCCTGCTACCTAGGCCTGCGCCCCCCGCGTCTTCATACTACTCGCCCTATCAGCCTCCCGCTGCGCCGGCACCCACTTATCCGCTACAGTTCACACAGCCTGCGCAGTCGAGCGCGTTCAGCTCGCAATTCTTGTCGTCCCAATTGCACGTTGCCGCCGCCGTCCAGCAGATGCAGGTAATACTTTTGTATTAAACATAGAAACCTGACGCGTTCTCAAATACATTACTAGAATTAAGGGGTGATGCGTTAATTTGGCACATGTGTATTTTTGTATGCATCTCAAACAGACCATTTTTTATTTAGAACTGATATAATCAGTGGTTTTTAGTAAGATAAAAATTAAATTTTACTTTGTTTCCTAGAAGGTCGAACAATAAGTATGTACAAGGTTAAGTTAAGCTATAATGGTAAAGGTGACAAATAACGGTAATTTTTATCATTGTATTTTTTTACAGCAACAGTATCGCGCACCGCCGCTGCAACAGCAGTACGCGCCTCCGCAACCGCGGCCGCCCCCGCAGCAGCAGCTAAAGAGTCCTTTACATGAGCACGCCAATGGCTTCGCCCCACTGTGCGACGCGTCTTCGCCTACGCCCAAGGGAGCCTCTAAACCCCAAAAGCCGCACTCTCCGCCGCACAAGTACCATGCGCCACCGCCGCATGCGCCGCACGGGCCGCACGCGCCGCATCCTACGCATCCACAGCACCCGCCACCTGCGCATACCCCGCACCAACACCATCAACATCAGCAACAGGTTATTTTCGAGGTGACAGCCATGTTGGATTCAGTATATTTAAATTAAATAACAGCTTCGCTAACAGGTCCACTTTTTAATTGGTCTGCCATCAAGACCTTTGATTTTATAATAGAATGATTTTTTTATTAATAATCAACAAACAACAAAGTGCATTGGAAGAAATCTAATATAACAGGCTGCTCTTATTATAACTGTAATAACTATGTTGTACTACCTGGCTAATTCTCTTCAGCAAATGTTACCCGGCGGTAACAACGGGCGCTGTGGCGGAGGAGCGAGCGGTGTGAACGGTGGTAACGCGTTAACTCGCGGGGGCATGGCGCCGCGCTACCCCGCGCCCATTCAGCGCCCGCATGCGCCCGCATTGCCGCTGTACCGCGCGCCCGCACCCG
This sequence comes from Perichares adela, assembly GCA_018251795.1. Classification (NCBI taxonomy): domain Eukaryota; kingdom Metazoa; phylum Arthropoda; class Insecta; order Lepidoptera; family Hesperiidae; genus Perichares; species Perichares adela. The sequence continues at coordinate 1,917 of DWPQ01001648.1, read as the reverse complement.
CGCCGCGTCCGCCGCACCCGCGCCCTAACCTCTACTACCATCACCACCAGCGCAGTGAGTACTCGCAGCCTCCGCTCTGATGGATAATTCAGATATAATGTTGTGGAGCATCAACGGGCTGTCACGAAACTGTTATAACTAAATTTGACTGCATGAATGCTGAAGGATGCAACGTCTGCTGCGACTCAATTGGCTACATAAATTATCGCATCACACTCCTATACTCGAATAACGATTTTTCCGGAGCCATCGGGCGGGAACGAAACCACGAGCCAGCTGCGTCCACTTCGCCGCGTGATCTATCTTATCTGAATTATCCATAATTTTTCCCGCTGAAGTGCAAACGTCTGCAAACATGAGTGATGATTGAGGATTTAACTGAAATGGACGTGTTATCCGTATGCGCAGACGGTAGCGGGGGAGCGGAGCGCGCGCCCGAGAGCGGTGAGCAGGCCGCAGAGGAGGCCGGGGAGGCGCCTGCTGCGCCCGACGCGCCGCCCGCGGCCGATGTGAAAGCAGACTGAGCGCCGCGCGCGCCCGCCCCTCCCACGCTAATCGAGCGCTCGACGGACGACCGCCGACGTCGCTGAATTTAGCTTCTCGATATTTTAATTAAGTCGTAAATTATGGAAGTGATGTAAGATTATTTAAAATTGACACGGAGCACGCACCTCTGCTCTGCCATCCGTGTCGACGAAGCCGGGTCGCCTCGGGCTGAGCTCGGTGACCGCTGAAAGTGCGCGAGAGGCGTTCCGTTTGTTTGTATGTAAATATATTGATCGGACGGACATCCGGCTATCTAATTGACTGTTACATTTTAAGTATATATGTATAAACGCGAACGGTCGGCGGCCTCGCTGCGATCGACTGAGCATCGCGAGGACTATACGTCCATCTGACAGACGCTGCCCGAGACATCTCACTAGTGAATATGTAGCTACAGTTTTGCATAACGAATGTCGATGCAATATAAATAAATAAATAATAAATGTATTTGGAGCGAAGACGACAAAGTTGCGTTTCTCGTCAAGTGACCGGTGCGTGTTAGCGCTCCATGTATCATAATCAATTATTATATGAGAATAAAATTATTATGACCTATATTGTCTTTTATTATTCTATATACATACTAGCTGACCCCGCAAACGTTGTATTGCTATATAAAAGATAGCAAGTCTCCCTAATAGATGTAACGACGATCAGTTATTCGCACGCCTGTTGTGCTCATTGCTCACATAGTACTTAAGTCACCTATCGTTGTATCTAATCATTTTGCTTTGTAAATTATTTCTTTTTTCGTAGGAATTAAGCATTTTAAAATCTAATCTAATGGTAAAATAATAATAATTGTTCAAATCAGTATTTTTTTCTGAGCCTATTCAATACAAACAAACGATCAATCAAATCTTTCCTCCAATACTAAATAGATTATGTCTATAGAAATAAATAAAATTGGAGTGTCTAATTGTAATATTAAAATAACCGCTTTTTACTAAATGCACATGTATACACGGTACATATACGAAAATATAATCTTTTACATTATTTATCTATCTGCCGATTTGTCCTGGCCTTGTATCTTTTGACCTCACCTTGTAACTATTGACCTGACCTTGTAACATTGACCTGATCGTGTAACAATTGACCCGACCTTGTAACTTTTGACCTGGTCTTGTAACAATTTACCTGAACTTGTAACGATCGACCTGACCTCGTTACAATTGATCTCACCTCGCAATAATTCACCTGATCTTTTAATAATTGACCTAACTTTGTAACAATTGACCTCACCTAACAATTTCCTTGGACTCTTAACTTTTGACCTATCCTTGTTATTTTTGACCTCACCTTACAACAACTGACCTCACCTTGTAACAATTCACCTGACCTTGTAACGACTGACCTCACCTTGTTCTT
>DWPQ01001647.1:0-11868 GCA_018251795.1 Perichares adela | reverse complement strand
CACCATTACCGTGTGTTTTTTCCGACTACCCTGTTTTTTCTAAATTGAGCCCGCGCTGACTTAGCGCCCGCCGTATTGGCCAAGTGAACAAAATGGAATTAAACTGTACCGAACATATATTATATAAATATACGTGAAGGAAAAACTTTGGACCCCTTTTTACGAAAATTGCGTGGAGCTATGAAATTTAGCACACTTATAGTTTATGCATAGGAGAAGTGCAGAACGATAATCTTTTTCAATAATAATGCTTATAAAGTAAATTAAATCAACAAAAAAAACATTACACACACTAAGACACACCCACAGGCTTACTAGATATACGTACTCTTTTGACGTTTATTAAGCAAATGGCGATCATCAAAAAGAAAATAGAGGTCTCAAGATTACATTATAACAATTTTTTTAATGACTTATGGTCGACTTTCAACCTCCACGCGAGTTTTGAAAAATCGGTATCTAAATAAAATAGTTACTTCTATACAATTAAATTAAATTGGAGTGTCTGTTTGTAATATTACAATAACTGGTTTTTACTAAATCCTTATGTATGTATACGGTACAAAATAACAGTTTTTAAAAATTTTGTCTGTGTCTGTCTGTTTGTTCCGGGTAATCTCTAGAACGGCTGGACCGATTTTGACGGGATTTTCACTGGAAGATAGCTGCTGCAATAAGAATTAGAAATTCCCGCTGGAATCGGCTTTACGCGGGAAAATTTTTGTGACGCATTGATTTCCACGCGGGCCGAGCCGCGAGCACAGCTAGTCAGTATATAACAATTAACATAGATTAACTTATGTACTTAGTGTGTAACTGATTGTCGCGCATGCTTCCTCAAGATCTCGACAAGATTCAATTCCCCGACAACACAAACTAGCAGAAATATGCCCTCAAGGAAGCGATTATGGAATAAACGTATCCGACTGCGGACATCATCGAACGGTGCTTAACATGCGAATAACACCCCACGGACATTATTGTTTACAGAGACAACTTTTACGATATACGGGGGAGTCACGCCAACCCTAAAAACTCAGGAACTGCTGTATAAATAAAATGTGGGTACGATTAAGTCATTAAAAGAAATGAGGATCTGGAATATAGACAATGTCGTTTTATCTTATTATTTGAAAATATCAGTACTATTCCAAGGTTTTCAAGTGATAGTTTAATTATTTAAATACTAAAATTATTACATTTCGCAACGCGTTATACGAAATTGTTAATTTTCGTAAAAAGCCCGACTTTCATAATACGACTGTATATCAGTAGGATACATACGATTTTCATCTACAATGTCTTCAGTACAAATATCAATTTATCTGGGGTTCAAGAGGGCTGCATATCCTACAGCGAGTATTGTCATCTTTCTTCAATCACTGAGCGATGTCTGCGTAAGGGAAACACGAAATGTAGTAGGATACACAAACGGGCACCATCCGTCATCGTCAATAGTGTCATCTTATCGCTAAAGAGCCTGATACAGAGCATAATCCGCTTAACCGAAGCCATGGGAACAAACAAGCAAAGGTAAGTCATAACCCGGATTTAACCCTCCCACTTACCGTCCTCTCGAACAAACAATGCCGCACCCTGCGCACACAAACCGAACATATAAAGCTCATAGCAAATTTCACGCTTTTATTTATTGTTCTGTATAAAAGTCAAAGGGTTTCGTTTAGTGAGTGAATGAAAAGAAAATATTTGTTGTTTCCGAGTTTTATTCGATAGCGGCTTTGAGCCTAATTTTGTTCGCTTACAGTTTTGATGGTTTAAAACTTTTGTTGATAGGTAAACGTTATGAAATAAAAGTAAAAAGCGCTTACGTTAGTGCAAGATGTAGGTGCACGAACCTCCATACATTGTTAGTCCAAGCTAACCTCACTCCTCTCTGTGCCACCTAGTTTAAATTGATCCTTACTCGTTTAACTATTAATTCTCATGCTAAAATCAATGGTTAAATATTTTTACGTATTACTTCCGTAGACGTCTGCAACACCAAATATATCATCAACGCCATGGAATATCAGCTTATGACTGGAACACCGATATTACAACCGAAACACGTAATAACATTCTTCGGATGTTTCTCGAAGGAAGGTGGTTTACCTAATAAATAAGATCACTATGGTGGATGTCGTCACAATAACTCTTGGTTGTACCGAAACCCACGACCTCCAAAACTAGTAATCGGATGCCATAACCTCAGCCATGTCCACGACAAACAGAAAATGTTGACTTGTCCTCAACAATAAATGTATCTTCAAAATCAATCGCAGTCATTATTTTTTAGATACTAATAGTAACGTGTTCGGTATATGTGAGGGATTAAATTATTATATACAAATCAACCCAATAACGTAGGTTACGTTGGGATTCAAAGTCAACTAACATTTTTTTGTCATCTACCAACTTCTTTTCCCTTTCTACTTACTTCTATATACAAACATTAACAGAGCAGTGCTGAAACCTATCCAGTTATAGAGAAAGAGCCATTAGCAGTAGCATGCTAATGGACTTTAGCCAAGCATATCAACAAATACCTTTGAGTTCCAGTAAAATCACCAAAATCCATTGATACCAACCATTAAAGCCAGTAAATGTAGGCAACAGCAGGAGGTAAATAGTGGCAAACAGATAAAAACCATTAATTCATCGTATCATTCCGACCAATACATTTGTGGAAGAGTGAACGGGAAAATCGTTGTATTTAGTGGGATTTCGTCACAAATCGGGGAATTGTCGTCGCACGTGCGAACAAAGTAGTCGTCCTCGGCAAGCACTGTGAGCGGTCGTGTACAAAGTTATCTCTGCATTTAACTCAAATCAGTACAAACCATTAACAGTCTAATTAATAAGAGCAAGTTGTGCGAATATTGTGTGCAAGAAGATCATCATAAATCTATAAAAAGTTACTATTATATTTCGGTCTCTTTCGCGCGTCGCTGCTGGGAGTCGTAACTGAAGGGTACCTCACCCCCGCGAGAACAGGTGCGCTGCAATTTTTTGTCTTCCTTACACAACGGCGAGATCAACTGGAGTCATCCAAGTGTGCGTATGCGCTTATATACATTATGCAGTCGCAACGCACACCACCGAGCTGCTTCTCATTGTCTAACCCAGACTTACACGCGCCTATGGATATGGATATGTTTGTTAACACACGTAGGCGGAATCATCTAGAAAGATTCCCTGACGATGCAATGATAACGGCACTCGAACAAAAGTTTGAACAACATTTAAAATTGTGGAATGACAAAACTTCTAACAGCATTGCTTCAATAGTCAACGCTGCGATATCAAGCAATCTGTCACACCTTTCTTCTCAACTTCTGGAGATCAATAGCAACCTAAATAAACTCACGGAAGATAATGCCTTATTACATAATTCGATATCTGCTACTAGTGCACGTCTTGAAGAAATTGACGAGGCTTTAAAGTGTTCAAATCAAAGGCAAGATGTAATTGAAACTCGACTTGTAGCACTCGAAGAATATAAAACTAAAAACTATGAGTTGGCAACGCAAGTGAGCAATCTTGAGATCAAAATGAATGAGATGGAACAGGAGGCTCGGCAGAATAATCTGGAGATTTCCGGAATCCCTGAAAGATCGAAGGACGACCTTTCCCTCTATTTTCGTAAAATCATTAATGTGCTGGGCGTTAAGATAAATGAATCGGATATCATTCACCTGACCAGGATCAGATCATTCAATACAGTGTCTGGTCGCCCAAGAGCCATCGTAATCAAGTTAACATCCCGCACACTTCGAGATACCATACTTTCTGCAGTCCGTGCTAGAAAGGGTCTCAGGCTCGCAGACATTGGATTTCCTGATGACGGCAGAATTTTCGTGAACGAACATCTCACGCCAGCGAACAAACAATTATTGAAACACACCAAAGTCAGAGCGAAGGCTGCTGAATACAAATATATATGGATGCGTGACGGCAAGATTTTTGTTAGAAAGAACGACACGAGCCCCGCTTTACGTATAAAAAACCAGTGTGATATCGACAGAATGGCATGACTGTATTTGTATTTTTTCTTAGATTTTTTTTTGTTTTCTGTAACTATAGTGAATATTAATTACGCCGGTAAGCATTATTTTGACGTATTGATATTGTTATATAACAATTATTACTTTATATGTATCCTCTCACACTTATTAATGTTAAACTTATTTCATTACACTTATTTAAACTTATTTCTATACATAGTCAAAAATTTTATATGGATAAATATCATACTTCTATCTATTACAGTGTATACAATATGTATTTATTATTTATTTTTGTACGTAGTTATAATTATTTGGTGGAGAATATATTTATTAATTCTATTATTAATATCAACATTATTTGTTAGTTTACATTTAATTAATGCATCACACTATAATTATCACCTTAACAGAATTCATTTATACTTAAACAGGTTACACACACTTAAATACATTTTTGTGTTAATATTGTTCTACTTACTGGCGATAGAAAAAACAGGGTTGCATTTGCATACCTTTCGAGCTGTATTGTTAACAGATTATGAGAAACTAATCAGTCTCAATCAACTAATAATAAGTTGTAGTTATTTTCTAAAAACAACATCAGCAAACATCGTAATAGCTCTAATGAATTATAGACAAACAGGATACTTTTCTTTTATAAAATATAACTGTTTTTACGTTTATAAATTGATCTATCTGTGTCGCCCGACTGGGCCAGTACACGGTAAATTAAATAAAACCCTCAATAAATTTATTTTCATTCCTTAACTATGAACAACACAAATTTAAACTTTTTTTATCAAAATGTTCGCGGTCTCCGTACCAAGTGCTTAGAGTTATACAACAACATTTTATCTTGCGAATATGATGTGATACTGTTGACTGAGACCTGGCTACAGAGTGATATACTCGATAGTGAAGTATGTGATGACAATTTTGATGTATTCCGGTGTGATCGCAATCTAGCTACCACTAATAAGTGTTCCGGCGGCGGGGTTATGATTTGTACACGTCGTGAATTATGCGCGACAATGCGCAAAGATTGGACTATTAATACATTTGAATCGGTATGTGTTAGTGTATCTGCAAGAACTCTTGGCTTAAATCGTAACCTTATTATTATCCTAGTATACATACCGCCTGATGAAAGCAAATTATCCGATTACGTTAACGAATTTAGAGTGAATTTGGAACGTTTTTATCAATTATCGCCTGACGACTACTACTTAATAATAGGTGACTTCAACTTACCTTGTTTAAAATGGAACTCCGAAGGATGCTCGCTGCTTCAATTAGGTAAAACGGAGGTACAAGTTGCGGCTACCGCTTTAGTTGAAGATTTAAGTTTTTTAAACATGACTCAATATAATTTTATTCCCAATAGGTGTAATAACATCCTTGACCTATGCTTTTCTAACACATCGTTAGAAATTAAGCTGTCTGACCCACTTACCAAAGTAGATTTATTTCATCCTCCATTTACTATAGATATGCAAGAAATTACAATTAAACCTTTTATAGTCAAAGAACAGTGTAGGTATAACTTTTACAAATGTAATTACGAAGACATTAATAATTTTCTAAGTGAAGTGGACTGGGAACGTTTAATTTTTGACACCTTATCAATCGATCAAGCAGTCGATAACTTCTATCACAAACTAAACGAATGCTTTGCCTTATTCGTCCCGCTATTATCTAAAAGTGGCAATCGTTACCCTTGTTGGTACAGTTCTGCTTTAATAAAGATTATTCGTGAGAAGTTTAGAGCTCATAAGAAATGGAAAAAATATAAAAACCCACGTGATTATGATGAGTTTAAACTACTACGTGACAGACAACAACGCGTACAAAACGAATGCTTTGATAATTTTAAATCCAACTCGGAAACATACATTAAGAACTCACCAAAATATTTTTGGAAATATGTTAAATCTAAAAAAGGAGGATCTAACTACCCTCGTAACTTTACTCTAAACAATACTACTTATACTGATGGTCAAGATATTTGTTCAGCATTCAACAACTTTTTTTATAGTGTTTTTAATTCTTCTTCAAGCCAGTTATACTGTCAGTCCCTAAATGACTCAACTGATAATGACGATTTTATCTCTCAAGTAGTTGTTACGCAAAATTCAGTCCTGAAGTGTCTCGAGCGCCTGAATCCCAATAAAGGAGCGGGCTGTGATGGAGTGCCCCCTATTTTTCTTTCATCTTGTGCAAAAAGTCTTAGTTATCCTATTACGTTGTTATTTAACCTCTCCCTTAAACAAGGCGTTTTTCCCAGTCTATGGAAAAAAGCTCATATAATCCCCATTCATAAGAAAGGATCTAAATCTAAAATAGATAATTATAGGCCCATTTCAATTTTAAATACTGTTGCTAAGATGTTTGAAAAAATCATTTTTGATAACATTTACCCAATCATCTCGAAAAAAATTACTCACGCACAGCATGGATTTTACAAAAAACGTTCCACCATCTCTAATCTTGCATGTTTCACTGAATATGTCCTTTGGCACATGGAGAATGGCGGTCAAGTCGACGTTATATATACCGACTTCGAAAAAGCATTTGACCGGGTAGATCACGTCATACTAATTAACAAGCTCCATTCTCTCGGTATACACGGGGATCTCCTAAGGTGGGTCGAATCCTACTTATGGAATCGTTCACAATCGGTGGTCCTAGGTGGTTATAGATCTGACTTTATCACAGTACCATCTGGAGTCCCTCAAGGTTCGCACCTTGGCCCTCTCTTTTTTAACGCCTACATCTATGACATTTACAAACATTTTAGTTACGCTAAGCACTTACTTTACGCTGATGACAAAAAAATATATATGTCCGTTCAATCTATCAAGGATTGTGAACTAATACAAAATGATCTCGATTCATTATATCAGTACTACACTGATAATAAAATTAACTTAAGTATTAATAAATGTCAATGTATTTCATTCACTAGAAAGCGTAACCCAATATTTTTTTTATACAGCTTTAATGGTGTTCAAATTGAGAGGACTGAGACCATTAAAGATCTTGGCGTGTTATTAGATTCCAAAATGAATTTTAGTAACCATATTAATAGTATATGTAAAAGCTCCTTCCGTAACCTAGGATTTGTAACTCGAACATGTCGCCCATTTAATAACCTAACAACTTTAAAGGTTGTCTACTTCGCCTACGTAAGAGCATTGTTGGAATATGCCAGTCAGATTTGGTCTCCACTTTATGCTTTACACATTGATACCATTGAAAGAATACAAAAGAAATTTATTTCACATTTAAACTATAAATTCAAACACCGCAGTATTTCATACCTTGACGACTGTGACCACTTTAATATTCAAACACTTAAAGATAGACGAATTCTTCTGGATATGGGGTTCCTCTATGATATCTTGCATGGTGGAGTCGACTGCCCTGACTTGTTGTGCGAAATCAAATTCAACATTCCACTTAAACGTACAAGACATACAGCAAATTCACTATTTTCTGTACCGATTCATCGAACTCGTTACGGAGGTAATGTTATTCTCACGAGACTCGCTTCAACGTATAACTCCAAATTTTCGGACATCGACCTATTCATAGGTAGCAAAAGTAATTTCAAAATGAGGGTCAGAAAATTAATTTCAGATTCAAAGGAAGCCTGAGGGCCTTTACTACCATTTACTACCATTGAACGCAACTATAGAATCTAATCTTATGAATCTAAACTGGCAACTGGAGTGGAGAACACGACTCCGAAACTATTATGTTCCTATTATATCAACCTGCATAGCTCCGTTTGCATTTGTGTCTGTGCTGCAGTTACTTACAACTGATCCCAAGATAAACATTTATCGTAGGGCAACACAGGACATAATACGCATACCCACACATTTTCACATAGCGCACATTATACAATATAATTATGTAATGTCATATTTCATCTATTATTATTATTATATTATTATCTTATAATATATATATGGTTTATGTATGATATATAGATAAATATATATATATGTATATATATTATGTGTATATATTGTTATATACTTTTGTCTTACGGGTTATTTATTTAATGCTTACTGGTTGTTACTTGATCGTTCATAGAGTAATTTAATGTGGATAACTGTAATTGGCTTAAACGTTAACTAGATAAGTGATCTACCTATGTATATTAGATTATAAGCTGTTGTTATCCCGAATAAATAAAATAAAAAAATAAAAATAAAATAAAAATAAAATCCGTGTACAACGAGTGTCTGTGACATGTTCTCGAAGGTGTATGAAGTCTATGGTTTTAAAAACCCACTTCGTAAAAGCAGACCATAGTCCAGCAATGAGATAAAAGGGTTGTAAGGAAGATAAGAGGATAAATATAAGAGTAATAAAATAATAAATAAGATAAAATCGGCACGCGAAAGAAATATTGTTGAATGTGGAAAAAATCCACTTACGAAAATACTCTTATCATATAAATGTTAACCGGCGCCGATATTTGATTGTAAACTTATAACTAGGTCACTATTGATTAACAAAGTGATACGCGGTTCCGATGATTCTCCGGACATTGATGTCCACGAAACTAACGAAGCACGACTCCTCCCCATTTACTTAGAATCTTCAAGGTCGACAGGTGTTTGAGCGGTTCGCGAATAACCCAGTTAAAGCCAACTGCATTGCACGAATCAAACTTCTTAACTAACAACAGAATCTTCGTCTATATTATCATAACTATAAGATCCATGTCTATACGCTACCTTAGAGATCCGTAGAAACTATTGTATAAAACCTCAAACGAAAACGTTGGTTTAGAAAAGAGCGGTGGTATGACATTGTCGCGTAATATGACAGATATTAGAATATGAAGAGACAGAAAGAAGGAAAAACTAATAGCTCCTGCCCTGGCTTTTTCAATTAGAGATTGAACTGAATCGTTGGGAAAAAGCAGAAGCGTCTAAGCGTCTAAACTCAGTATAAGAACCAATGTTCCAGATATTCGGCCATGTTGACAGGATTTGTTCTTAAAGCTCTATTTATCTTGTTATTTATGTAAATAATCATGGATAACACTTCTGATACAGATACGGTGTGTCTACATAAGTTATGATTATTCAAATTCAAATTTATTTAGTCTAATTAAGTTATTACAACCACTTTTCAAAATTCAATATACGGCATCGCTTCAGCAAATTCCTACGATGAGTAGGCCCTACAAGAAGAAGCGGCAAGAAACTGTCAGGGAGTATATTTTCCTACTCACAGATACAGAGAACACTTATGACTATCTTATTAAAATTCACACTATCCTTTAATAATTTTATTCCTTATAATAATTCTCTTAAATATGACCAAACCTTGTAATTTAATTCTTAAGGACTCTCTTTTAAGTTTCTTAATCATTACATATTATACTGATGTACATCAGTATATTTGTCGGCTGTTATTGTTATTAAAAAAGTCCGGGAGGGTTAAACGGTGGGAGTCCGCTCAGGGGTTGAAATCTTATCCTGCACGTATCCAGGATTAAAATGGTTACGTTAATTGGAAATTAACTGTCGCATAAAGAAATAATCGTGAGGTTACTTGCATAGCTGAAAGTAACGGTAAATGAAATTAAATAAAATCATACGGGCAATGTCCACATAAATGTGTGAGGTCCGCCAACGCGCGCCGCCATCTTTAAGGACTTTGACATTAACCCTTTTTTATTCAAAAAAGCGACTTGACCTCATAAGGGAGTCAGTGGTTATGGCAATTAGGTACAATATTTTCAGCAACGAACCATGCTTAAAAGGATACATGCTGTAAAATGAGTAATACACAAAATTTTATAACTATGTTGCACCAATAAAGACATCAGTGGAGGGTAAGACTTCCGCCTTTGTAATTGAGGAGACCTGGCGCGTAATCCACCAGGTTGCTTCAAAATGGATTGGAAAATGAAAGAGAGATAACTAGTTATGTAGGTACTTAATATACAGTCGCTGGAAGACTCTACTGGAAGTGATTTTGATGCGAGGTAAGTAGTTCCCTTGTGTACCTATCCTAGTTAAACTTTCATTTTTAAATTGTGCATAATTTGTAAATAAATGGCATTATTAATCAAACAAGATTATTGACCTACAGAGAATACTTTCTTACTTTGGCCATAGAGCTTGCCGGGAGGATAACTACCTTGAAAAACTGATCATCACTGGCAAAGTAGATGGTAAGATACGACGTGAGAGATCACCAACTAGTTGGTCGGATCAAATAAAATCAATAATCGAAATGCCTATCACTGCATGCATTCGACATGCAGAAGATCGGTCTCATTGGCGAAAGATAAACACAACATTAGAGAAATGTCAGAGCAGGCACGACCTTCAGGAATTAATACGACTAGGAAGAGAGAAACTGATGTCCGTTGTCAGTCATAACTTAAAATAAATTTCTTACCGTCTTCAATTACTCCACTCAACTAAGTTTTAATACTGAACTCTGACGGAACCCGTCGCTGGCGTCACGACGGCGTTAACTTAACAGTTTGTTCAATTCAATTGTAGAACAGCTGCGGGCAGTGAGAATAATTTTAATTTCCATCGCCGACGGAAAACGGAACTTTTGTTTTCAGCTTTCATTGTTTTATAAACATACTTGTAAACCCGGCAGAATTTGTCCTGCCCGGAAAACCAGCTACTGGACCAGAAAAATGTTTTTGTACAACATCGCTTTTGTATAGCTCATAAAACAATGAAATTCTTGGAAAAACTATATGATATTAGAAAAAAAAAACTAGTCTATTTTCATCCGAATACCTTCAAGTATCTCTCTAGTAATAAACAGACACAGTTACTTTCGCATTTATAATATTAGTATAGATTCTACTATGGAAGAGTTTGCTTAAAGCGTTTAACTATTATTTTAGCGGTAATAGGTTAGTGGTTTGAACGTCTCGCGCACGAGACCGCGACTGACACGAGAAGAAATACACTTCTAATTTTTCTAGTTTTAAATTAACTCTGTGCTTCAGTGAGACATGGCGAGAATTTGTCTATACTTGAGAGTGCTCCTTAATTGTCGAAGGTATGGAAGTGTAAGAAAATAGCAAACTTTATAAAATTGGTTTCGTTGTCAGAACTTTTCAATATATTAATTATATATTCTAGAACTTTTAATTATGTTTGTTTCGGTATGTTACGAAATTTTCAAGTTTTAAATTATTTAAAATTTATTTGTAAATCGTTAACTGTGAAACGAGTTATATTGGAATTGAAAATGGAATGGAATTGAATATATTGGTATATTGGAATTGAAATAAATGCATTTATTTATCGCATAAATGTATGTGTAGACTGCGAATCGAATCTGAGACCATTCGGTATACGCGGTCTCTACCAACTAAGCTATTGTGTTGTTAAAGCTGCATCGTGATTTTGCGGTTAGATTATACATCGTGTTGTTCGGTACTTGAATCCGTAAATTGGATGCATATTTTTGCAAGAGAAAATGAGAAACGCTGTTAGTTGGATTGTCGTTGAGTTTTTCATCAAAATGCAAAATTTTGTAATGATTTTTTTTTTGTATCCTCGTGTTTTCACTGCTGAGTTGTGATTTAATTTGTTTATGGCTTAACGATAGCATATTAGTCGTAAATCATACTTTGGATTTGCGAAAACGCATATGCATTTTAAGTGTAAAATAAAATTATCTTGCATACATGATCGCATGTAAAGTTCAGTCAATATGGGATCCCTGATAGCATAGCCGGTCATATTTGTTATGACTGATATCAATAGTTAAGCAAAAAGCGAATAGAGTCAGTAGTCGTGTGATTGACCCCTAGTGGCAAATTTTATGCAGAGAACAAAGGAAATTTGTGGGTGGC
>DWPQ01001646.1:0-11869 GCA_018251795.1 Perichares adela | reverse complement strand
TCGGTCCAGTAGTTCCTGAGATTAGCGCGTTCAAACAAACAAACAAACTCTTCAGCTTTATATATTAGTATAGATTCCGGAGCTTCTCCATATGCGCCGGAAGGATGTCGAGGGGTTTTAGAAAAAAAAGGACTACACTATTTATACAGAATACGAAAATAATAGAGAATGCAGTAAAAATCAGATAATAAATTCCTTCCTTCTAAACCGTAGAAATTCAATAAATGTAAAACCTTACAACTTTACGATTTTCAACCAAAGTGAATCCACTTGGGCTGTAATATCAGCATACTGATGCATCAATCTGTCAGCTGTCATTGCTCATTAAATCATTGTAATAAGATCGGGCAAAGCCGGGCGCGATGCGCAAGCAACTCCGTATATTTCCCAGGAGTGGTTGTGTTGCTGAATATAAAGAAATATCTCTCTGTGCGTACCATGGCGTTTCTTCTGTCGCTACGCGGACTGAGATTCCTTGATACTACAAAATATAACTTTGTTACATTACAAGATTTTCAACCTAGATGGATATCATTGCGAAAATTGTATATATAAAATTTAAAGGGTACTCGCGGTGCTGGTTTTTGTATCTATTTTATTATTTACTCTTAATGACGATTTTTTGTCCATTTGCTGCCTACAGATCAAACGTGTCCTGGGTTCGATTCCCGGCAGGTTCGACATTTATTGGACAGATAAACATTTGTTCTGAAATCGTGGTCGTAGTAATTTGTCCATTGTGTATTGCCGAATACACACAATAGTGTCTTGTCGCCCCTGATGGCAAAGGCTATCCTTGCACGGGTGTGAGTATTAGAACTTTTTATAACAATCTCTGTCCACGTGAAGCTTTAAAGGCCCTAGGGCTAACAGCAAAATGACCATCAGAAACAAATCGTATAAAAAGTGGATTTAATGCATGAAATATTTTTTTATTTTGTGGTTTTGTTAGTAACCTGTTATAGACGAATGTAGTTCAACCATGTAACGTATCGAGTACTGCGATTAGTAATAAAGCATGTTTAGTTAGTCCTTTGTATTTGGCAAGTTTTATTACACGTTTTCGGTATTGGTGTTTCAGGAAAGGAAAAGCCGGAATAAATTTGCTGTTGGCATTTAGCCAAAACGTGCTACATTCGTTTTAGGGTTTAAATTACAAAACACGACTAACAGCAGTTGGTGGATTATACAGATACATTTCAATGTTTCAATGAAAGTAATAAATATGAGTAAGAACGCAGGATAGATTAGTGGAACGTTGGTCTCCTACACGGAGGACTACTACAGGGTTCAAAATATGTTGGCAGTACACAACAATAACAAAAACTTAATTAAATCTATTAAGCAGAACACAAACTCTTGTGTGAAACATATTTTTTTATAATAAATAAAAAAAACAACCACTATAATATTACTTTTACATTGTTCGTACGTCATTCGTGTCATTTTTCGCAACTGTCGAGTAACTTGCATTGACTGAATGCTTTCACCAAAATAAACATAATAATATACGCCTTGTAGGTTTAGACGTTGGTAGCATGGAGCAAATGTGCGGAATTATGCTCTTTTTCAGTGCTCATCTGAATTTAGTGTTATCACCTGTAATACAAGTATTGTTGAGGTTTCATACTGAGGCCCTGATGGTTAAATTCTATAATGTAACCTGGTGTCTTATTTGTTCGAAGACATGTGTAACGGGTTACATTCACCCTCAAGTCCAAACCAGCTACACCAGCGCGTGTTGCAACCTGCTGAAGAATGGAAAAGGGAAAGCTAAGGTAAGCATTGGTAGATAGTTGATGGGTGATTGATGATCTTTGTACCACCGAGTGTAATCCAGACGGTACTGATTTATGGTGGTAGAGTTTTTACCTACCTGGCTGCCTTACATACCTTCCTAGGCGGTAACTCATCGGCGATGCCTTTGGTGTTATAGATATGTATTCCATCTTCTGAGGTCAATTAATCGTTGGTAGAATATAACCCAAACCAGTGCCTATAGTTATTTATTTAGAACAGTATAGATGTATGTTATTTATTTTAGAAAAGTATAGATTTATGTAATAAAAATGTCACTTAAAGTATCAAAACCAATTGGAAAGGATAGATCAGAAAAAATCCATTTCAGCTGAGCCAAGAGACGTTATAAGTAGGATTTGGCGCTTGGAAATCCAACGAAAGGGACAACGAATGTGCCAAAACGAGACAGAAGACGTCGAGTAAATGAAATGTATGTACATAACCCAGCTACGTATATAGATTGAACATTAAATACAATTGGCTCACAGATAACGCAGACTTATTCGAGAGAGATGAAAATGGGAAGGCGGTGGAAAAAATAAGCGAGTAAGGTCTCATCCATGAATACAAATGATTTTCTTGCGGCCGCTGTTGGATTTGTCTTGTTTATGTTTATTTAGATTAGTCTAAGTGGATTGAAACTAGTCGCCTAACCAATCTCTTTGCTCGTGATTGATGCTTGAATCAGACAAAGGAATACACTTAGAGCTGGTATTATAGTTTGATTGCACCAATGGTATACAATTTTTAAAACAGAATTTAATACTAATTTAATCCTAGAAATTATGCATTATTTATGTATTTATTCCCTGAGAACTAGTGAGGCTTTAAGATAGCTAAATATATTTTATATTCGAAATGTTGCTATGTTTAAGATATACCCTATTATCATTGCTTTTGGATTACCCTCGTACGTAAATACAAACGTTCTATAAAGATTTATAGTATACGCAAAAGTATGCATATTTGTGTATTTAAATTGATTATTAATTATGTTTGGCGAATGTGGATAGAATGTACTACATTAAGGTCGGGACAGTGGTAACATCTTGGGTGTGGCTGTATTTAGATTTTCCTTTGTTTCGAACCTGTATAGATGCATATAACAATTATAAATAATAAACAATTACAAATAACAATAAAAATTGTTGTGGTCTTCTATAATTTGAAATACTTGTTAGCATTTAAATAGTCGTACCTTAGCATTTCTTAATTGTACAAGTATCTTTATTGATGACTCTTGGTAAATAAATAAATAAATTTCATACCGAAAATCTATTATTGTATAGTGGAAAGCAGCCAATAACTGTACCTCTATTCATTTGACCATTAGGTTAATCATTAGACCTAAGGTCGGTAGTTATTTTGTGGCGTTTACACGTCCGGTTAGTGAACGTAAAGTGAGATAATTGAATTTTGTAATTGATGGTAGAGCCACATCAAAATTTACTACGTAGTTAAGAAGATATAAGTGGAGAAATAGAGGAACTGAAATAATTGACTAAGCTTTGATATTTTAGTTTGATAATTTTTATTGTTTCTAATTGACTTCTTTTGTTAAAGAAAAGCTGGAAACAAGAAGAATAATATTGAAATTGTTTCAGATTTTGCCTAGAGCAACTCTTCTATTAACTGGAGTGATAAATAACACTTTGTACCGAATAACTTTAGTGAGTCTTTAAACGTTGCAATTAAAATTATTCTCGTCTGCCATGAAGTCTGCATTTGAGTGAAATTTACTGCAATAAAACTTGACATAACTTATACAGATTTTTAAAAGCTGCCTTTAATGGGAAGCACGATAAGGCCATAAATAGACGACAGTCAGGCTTCAGACTGAAACACAAGTAGAGTAGTGAAGTCAATAAAGTGTGGAATTTACAACTTTCATGTAAATAAAGTCTTAAAAAGGAGTGTCGGTGAACAAAAGACGTTGGCCTCGGCAGCCATTAATAAAAAGTTCTTGTGCAAAGTTTCGCAATATTGCGATAGTCTAACACGGCTCATTCATGCTTCAGAAGTAAAGCGTAATGTACACAGGAGAGAAAAGATCATGACTTGGCATAGACGTGGACGTATACAAATGTTGACGTAAAGTTGCGCGTCCTTTATATTTCTATGCGTGCACATGGAAATAGACAAGACACCCATGAGGTTAAGACTTAACAGGCGAGGCAAAGGACAGCAAATGACAATTGTCTAAAATTACTGTTATTAATATCAAAAGAATGTTATTAATATCAATATTAATGTCAATTTGATTATTTATTTTAGGAAGAACGCATTTACAAAGGTTACAAAACTAATTCTTTATGTTAATAGCCTTCTCACAATAGAACCTCAACATGGATTCATCCATTGTTCAGGAGGTTATATTGCCTTAGACTTAAGGTTGGATGGAGTTCTTTATCTAGATTCGATGTAAATCACGCTTAAGATAACGGGTTTATTAATAAAGGCTTAAGTTTCATGAGTTTGGGTTAACGTCCTCTATTCTGTGTGCATAGCGCTTAAGACTTGTGGCCTTTTTAGTTTGCAGTTGGTTGGTGAAATTCGTTATCGTGCGGAGTGTAACATGGATCAGGGCGTTGCATGCTTGGCGCTTTAAGGTTCCGCGACAGTAATCGAATAGGTAGTATGACCTATGAACCTTCCAAAGTATTGTTGATTCGGGAGTATCGCCACTCCTTTTTGTTATGTTAATAGTCCACAAATAGCGAGCAGACGAGCCTCCTGGTAAGTGGTCACTGCCATATAAGGCCATCTAACACCACGAGCATTATCGACGCGTTAAGAACTTAGAAGGTAGCGCGAAATACACTTTACGATTCATTGTGGACCTGTTAATTAAAATGTGAGAAGAGCTGAATAATAAAGAATACTTTATGATTTCTCCGTAAAAATTGTTAGGCATCAGTCAGGATTCCGATAGGATTTTTAATCTTAGATGTTTTAAATAATTTAAACTATACCTTTCATATACCACGTATTGAAAACTTACTTGTACATAAAATAATCAAGAATTAATTTATGAATATAACAATTAATTCTTTAGCAATCCCTGTTATTTCATATAAAATTGTTTTATATTAAATTGGGTAGTCTTGCGTAAAATTTGCTAAAATTACTTTTCTTGTACATATTATAACTACCTATATCGTCACAACTAATTTAATACATCAAGATAGACGTCGTGAGATAGCTTGTATTAAAAGATCTGCTACACAAATTATCTACTGTTTGCTAGTTTATCACAATACAATTATATTATTACACCAACAGAACCCGTTCGTCGTACAAACACACCTTACCTGGTTTTTTCGTTGTGCAAATGGGTTTTAATCAGCCGGATTCCTTACAAAGATTGCGGTTACACTGTAATTGCAAGTACGGCATTCGTGAGTTACCTCGAACACTGTTAAAAATATTTTAATGTAGAACCTAGTAGTTTCTTACCTCGACATGTTTATGTATTCAACGATCACGCACTCATAAATACCCCCGCGATAGGATGCCACGAGTAGGATTCAAACATCGCTTGGAAACACATTTAAGACATCACAAACAACCAAGAAGCGAGATCAACTGTTTGTGTCACATTAATATCCTATCTGGAATCAACGTGTTACATCACTATCATCATATTTTTATACGTTAATCCGGAACAATGACGTAATACTGTTCAATTATAAACTCGACACGATAAACATGTAATTAGACTTTCGTATAGCGATGTAAAAACTATTTCGAATAAAACAATGGCTGTACAACCCCAAGACGCTCAAATATCTTGCATACGTAACTCCTCCCAACTCTTTCTCCATACTCCGTTTCCGCCGTTTCCCCCATTTTTCCGACACACGCTCGCCAATAGTACGTATGTGTGTGAGTAGGCGGGGCTCTCGGGATTTTATTGCAAATTCTTTCTTTGAGATATTGGTTGGAACAGATTGTTTCAGAATGATCACGCTCTGTTGAGGTTTACTTACTTTTATTTTATTTTAGTGGTTGTTAATTTGCATTTCTACTATCTATACTGCTAGAAAATCGGTATAGACAGATGTCTATACCGATTGTTCGCAGATGCGAACCTTCAATATACCTATCTATATATATAAAAGTCTCGTGTCACAGTGTTAGTTGCCATACTCCTCAGAAAGAGCTGGACAAATGTTTATGAAATTTTATATGTATATTCGGTAGATCTGAGAATAGGTGGTAAACTATTTTTTATACCCCTACTATTTGTTATAAGGGGAGCTAACGCCCAACATATATTTTTTAATTTTATGGTCAACTTTTAAATTTTGTTTAATGATGTGGCATCGAAAAATTAATTACCGTTCTATCACCAACCCCTATTTTTTTACGCCAACTTTTATACGGTGAAACAACGTTTACGGGGTCAGCTAGTGTTTTTATATGAATAGCCGACAAAAGACAGGCTACTTAATGGATTGCCGCTAGGCAAGTAAAGATTCCTTCCATCATACGAATACCTTTGGGATTAAACTGGACATGGCATCAAAGCCTCGTTCGTGGTTTAGAAGTGACCATTACGAGCACGGGAATTTGCTTTGGGCTCAAGGACGGATGTAACTGTTTTCGTACCCCACATTGAATATTTAATTTGTTGCTTGTAGAGCTTACGATTCCACAACGTGAGAGCTGACATAGAACTGGGAAATTAAATTCGGAAATTGTTTATTACTTTTGTGACGCTTGTTCATTCGAAGAAACTCTCACAAACTCAGTCGTTATTTTGCAAGAGCGGAATAAGTTTAATAAGCATAACCATTGCCATCAACATCAAATCTCAAAGTTTAGTTTAACAAAAGGTGAAGAGCGACCAGTCGCCAAAACAAACGTCCACGTTTGGCAGTGGCACTTTACAATGTTGAACATTGTTACTTTCCAAAGTTGAATTTTACAAAAAGCTAAACCCTAAGCAACGTACAAAGGCCACGTTATTGCTGTAGCCGGGTAGCCGGTAGTAGGACGGGCAGCCGGGCACGTGTCCTCAACCCGGTCGTCTTATGAGAAATTCTTTCTTTGAGCCGCCCGCACGTAAATTGATTTTAAGACGCTGGAACTTTTAGCACAGAGCAATATCACGACAGAATGTTTATAAAACAAGGTAAAAATTTGAAAAAATACAAATACAATACAAGCAACAAAGAGCGATAGACAGAAAGTGATTATAGCGGCATAATGTGTTGCCGATGACTTTGGGTTTTGGTTTGTCGGTTATTGACAAAACAAATGCTGTTTCTACAATAAAAACTTGCTTCGAGCATCTTATAATTAAGCTTACACTTTTTATACACTTTAAGCTTGACATACTGTGAGCTTACAGTTACATATAATACGATGAAATAATTAAAGTTAAATAAATTATTGAAAGTACCTCTCAAAAGTATTACCTTCCGAATTCTTACTTGCACTATTGCTTTGATTAAATATTCGATTGTTATGGAGAATGTGTACTAACTACTTAACATTTAAATTACTTACGTCGAGTTATTTCTCTGTTAGAGTGTTACTCTGTAACTTTTAGTCGTGATATTAGCTCGGAAAGTTGATACGATGCGAGCAAAATATTTAGCGTCCAATTCACGCGACATAACAGAATTACCGACTTTGCTAACTCAATACTTAAAATACCAGGCTTGCTTTAAAATTCTGTGCGTTACAGAGTCCATGGTGTTTCATTTATACATAGGCATCAGCCGGTTTATCTATGTCATTCATGTCTCTCGGCAATTGTCATGTTGCACTCAAGTTTTGGAAAAAATAAATACTTAATACTATTTTTAATAATACAATAAATCTTTTACCACCTATAATGTAAAAATATGAATACAAAAAGGATGCCATTTCTGTCTCTTTATTTCGTTTTATAATTTCTTAAACCTACACATTTATCTCTGAGCTTTTACGATCATTGGGATTTTTTTTCACTCAAAATACCAAAAGTGTTATTGGATAGTGACACCAAATGCTACCGACATAGTTAAGCAAACCTTAAAAAGCCTACCCACGTGAAACAGCAGGTTTACTCTCTGGGATAGATGGGTCCCCTTGTTTCCCAATATTGAAATAGCGTCAAATTTATTTTTCTCTATTTTTTTGTATTGAAGTTTGTACTCTCTTACTTAAGAGTCTCAAAAATCTTAAGAAACTAAATAGGATACAAGTGTTATGGTTTCGGTTAGACTGTACGCGTTTGGCCACTCTACAGTACAATCTGCGATAAAACAATGCGAAAATAATTGTTAGTTTTTGTAAGATAATTCATTGTTTTTTTATGTAGCGAAACCATTAAGAACTTTCCGGCAATTTGTGGTTTGCCTCCAAATAACATCCTGTTGTAATTCTCAGGTTAAGTTAAAAAATTAAATCCATGTGTCACAGGATACTAGCCAAACGTCTACTAAAGTTTCATATAAATAATGATATACAGTTAGAAAACTTACATGCAATAAATAGTTGACTTACTTGAATATTAATACTTACATATTCATATTTTCTACTGCTGTGGTGTGCGTGTGTGTGTTTATATTAGTATGTGTTTGTGATTTAGTCACACAATCAACGTATTCACAAACATTAAGGATTCGTGAACAATTGATTTATCTATCACATAAATATCTACCTCCACCGGGAATCGAATCTGATTCACTAAAAACAGTAAATTATGTACGTTTCATAAATAAATCATGTGCATCGCAACGCCAAACAAACGTGTTTAATTCGATATGTATCTGCTGTTACATGTAAATAGAAATTATTTATATTTCCTTATACATAAAGATAAGTGATATTTGTCTAACTAGTTATACTACCAGTTTACACCTCATACAATTTTGAAATAACGTTCAACTAGTATTTTAATGCTATTACATACTACATCTTTATCTGATTACTAATATGTAGAAATATTGATAAAGATACAGAACTTGTTGTTTCTGAAGGACAGGAAACTGTAGACCGTAGCGACCTTTATAGTTTGACGTGGACAGAGAGACCAGCTTTTAATGTTCAGAGAAGAAGAAAATAAACTGACGAAGAGATTTTTGAACAATGGTCTTTGAAAAATTGGGGCTGCGAGCATCCTAAGGCAGAGCTTTCTAACCTATACCTACCTCACTTGTGAGGTTAATACGGAAGTAAGGGAAGAGATATTTGTATTGTAATAGGTTCCAAAGGCTCCAATTTTGAGTTTAAGCCAAATTTCCCTACCCGTGGTGTAGTTTCTGTACAACGTTTGCTTGTTTGTTTCTGATGGACATTTTGCTGTTGGCCCTAGCGGCCTTTATAGCTTTACGCGGACACAGAGGCGAGCTTGGAATGCTCAGCCAGAGAAGAACTAAACTGGCGAAGAGGAGATGAAAACCTCTTTGAAATATAGGGGCTGCGAGCGTCCTAAGGGCACCCCCTGTAGGTTAGGGTAACACCTTTCCGAAATGGTATTAGAAGCAAAATATAACGTGCAGAGTATCAATGATAACGAAATGATTAATGATTTTGAATTTGAATATGGCTACAAAAAACAGCAGTATGGCATATGGTGTGGTGATATAGAAAATATATTGTATTGTCTCCTTACTATTTTAAGCGGGTTGGTCTGTATAAGCACGGTTTCGGTGAGCGCGCAGTCCGGCGGGTCGGGCACATGCACGCCCTTGCGCGCGAGGGTCTGCAGGATGTTCCAGTGGTTGAGGCTGTGGTAGTTCGGGTCCGAATACATGTTGGCCAACGCGAGGCAGTACAGCTCCGCGTTCGCCAGCCCGCCCACTATCGGCGGTTTCAGGTGTTCCTGATCCTGGAAACAAGGGAGACAGTGCTTTCGTTATTTTTTGTAAAATAATAAAAAACAATCGCTCGCATTCATAAGAATTCCTTAGAATCCAATGGCAAGACCAACAACAAACATTAACGCACACATATTTATCTGCCGCCTATACCTCTACAATTTCTACGAATTTATCCTCAGCGCCCCACGTGTGGTATTGCATTGCAGTTTACACTAAGAAAACGAGCTACACATACATAAAGATAGTATCTATATACATAGCATTCTAAAAAAATATGACATGAATATAATTCTCATATCCTCATGTTTAAAAAAATATTATTCAGGTATACAGTGTATATAAATAAACACTATCAACTGTATTCAATGTATACTAAAATTGTGTGTGCGAACTAAATTATGTTTTAAATAACCTGAAAGATAAGATTTCAGACCGAAATAGGGAATAACAGAATAAAATTGCAACACAAAACTGAAAACAAAACGATGAAAGAAGCTCAACAAAAATTGTTTTGTCCATTTATTTGATTTGTTGGCAAAACACCAAGACGAGTAGTGCAGTACAGTGCACTAGCTTCAAATATTTTTAATTTTCAACCAGACTACTACTTCTTTCTTTCTTTCTTCGCCTGTTATGGATCAGTTAACGTTAGTAAATCATATTTGAATTTAGTTCACTCTTCTTGGTTACTTTCAATCATCAAACCCGGTGGATACCTATAATAATTTCAAAAACAACTGCCTACTCTCCCGAATCTTTAAGTAGCTAACAAATCTTCAAGATTCCATTCGTACAACAATGTCTAGATCAATAATTATACGATTGAATCAAATTCGTATACATGTTCAATTGAAAAGAATGAGAAGTTATTTGACCTATTTGCTACTTGCAACGATTCGTTCGTTAGAACTGTTTTCGATTCATTTGTCCGCATAAGCACAATATGCGCCTAGAGCAGTATTTCTCAAAGTGGGCGATAACCTCCCGTTGTAGGCTGTGAAGGCCTAGAGAGATGCAGTAAAGTGTTCAAAATATGTGAGGAGTGTTGCGGTCGTTACCATTTATTTGTTTAAATAAATATGTGTCAATATCAGACTAATATTATAATTAAATTAATTAATCTCATTGTTTATAAGTTTACGTAAAGGAAAAAAATGTGTCAACGTGGCCGGTAGACGAAATAAGTTTGAGAACCTCTGCTCTAGAACCATGAGAACATAATAATATATCGCGCTTCCGAATCGTCATAACGAAATATTCAAATATTTCTTGTATGTCGACAGTTCATATACAAATATTTTTTAATATTCTGAGGGATGGTAATAAATCACAGCGGATATAGACAATGAGGCACTTTCTTGGATGATCTGTTATTATGATGATGCTCTATTATGCCGAGTACTGTTAAACTAAATATTTTTTTGTTGTCTATGGTCAGATGGCAAAAGAAACAACAGCTGCAGCTAAAAGAAATAATTCGTTTACGGTTTGATTCACTGTCAAGGTTCCGCTTTGATGACGACTCGACTAGTTGAGGCTGTGAATCATTTGATTGTTCCGCAACACGGGCCGAGTGCTTGGTACTCAGCGGTCATTCGTTGTGATGTGAGCAATGAACAATGTAAAAAAATACGCATTTCCTATGTTAAGTAAAAGTTATTTACCAAAAAGCATTTATCTCGGTGACTGCTATTGACTTCCTATTTCATATTTAAAATTTCATTTAATTTTTGTGGTCCCCAACAATACAAGGAACATGCAATAAATGTGGATAGGAAAAATTAAAAAGGTACTAAAGACCATCTAGGATGAAAACCATAAACTTTTAGGGCGTAACGGATGACGTTCATTCTTGAATCTAAACCTATTTGCAATGCTCGTTTTGCCTACCAAATGTAAGCGAGGAGGCTTTGACATTACATTACATTAGAACTTTCCTTTTTTTAATTGTTATGCTGTAACGTATAAATATGTATAATATATTTATTATACTGTTGATATACCATCAAAGAAAATGCATACAAATCGTAATTTTATTCTACGATGCGCAACGAACCGCTAATCTTTTGCAGCTAAGTATACATCTTAGGATGACGGACCACATAGAGTATACAGAAAATACAGATAATATAAAATACAGATTAACGAAACTCAACTTAAAATGTAATAATCGAAACCACAGCTATGTAGGGCGTACGTAGTCCAGTTAAAAGCTATAATAATAGGCTGTGGGAGCGCGCGAGTGGTGTACT
>DWPQ01001645.1:0-11869 GCA_018251795.1 Perichares adela | reverse complement strand
GTTGGCCTTTGCTTTTACAGCTTCACGCGGACAGACACTACATAATATATAAAAGGATATGTATTGTAACTAGAGATCCCGTGGTGGTTGAACTTCGACCATGAGTCATTGAAAAATTGTTAAAATGTAATCTTGAGACCTCTTTTCTCAGAAAATAATAATAATAACACTTTATATAATCCCATACACATATAACTTAAATCTCAATAAAACTTTTCACATCCGCAATTTGTATAATAAACGTCAAAACAGTATACGTATATCGAGTATGCATGGGAGTGTGTCTTTGTACGTGTAATGTTTTATTTATTGATTTAATGTACTTTATAAGCATTATTATTGAAAAATAATTGCTTTCTGCACTTCTCGTACACATAAACTATAACTGTGCGAAATTTCATACTCATCCGTCCGCGCAATTTTCGTAAAAAGGGATTGAAAGATTTTGCTTCACGTATTTATATATAGATTGTTAAGAAAATTTGGTATCTTATCTCAGATATTGGCTGTAAATCGCTCCAGGGCCGAACGTGCAGGTAGTGATGTTGAAAATGTCTGAATGTTTTTATACCATACCTATAATAATATTGTCATATGACACTAGGACCGCTAGGTAGGTAGGTAATAGTAGTAGCATTGAGCTTGTGACCAGCTTTTATAGGGAACAAGCCAATTTATCCCACATGAATTTGGTTAAGAGAAGTAATAGCCTAGTGGTTCGAACGTCGGTCTCCCGAACGGGGGGTCGTGCGATCGATCTCGGCGCGCACCAATCATTTTATAAGTTATGTGCGTATTAGAAGTTAATTATCACTTGATTTTCGGCGAAGGAAAACATCGTGAGGAAACCTGCACACCTGAGAGTTCTCCAATGTTCTCGAAGGTGTGTGAAGTCTGCCAACCCGCAGTTGGCCAGCGTGGTGAACTATGGCCTTAAACCTTCTTAGTGTGAGAGGAGACCTGAGCCCAGCAGTGGGACAATTATGGGTTGTTATGTATGTATGAATGTAGAATTTGGTTGTGGTTCAATCTATTAGTTTGTATGCAACATACGGTCCTGATTGCGGTACTGAGCGCAAGCTAACCGCAGCGGAGCCGACCACAATTATGTTATACTAAAGCAGGCGTTTGACACAGCCGCTTTCTAATATTAATGTATTGACATAGACATTATTTGTACCAATTATTAGTGTAACAAACATATTATATATTATAAACATTATTATTTCGTCCTTAACTACCGCGTATCATGTTTGTCCATTCTAATTTTAATAATAAAGTGTATAATGTATTGTTTGAAAAACACTTAAAGCGCTATCTTTTCTTTGTTTTTTGGGCGATATCGTGTACTTCGACCTTTCTTATCATTTGTTTTTATTTTTATGCATATTTCTTTATAATTATCATCGCAACCCATAATGGCCCACTGCTATGCTCCGGTGTATTACCACTCAGAAAAAACAAATAAAATGACAAATACGCATGTAAATATTAGCTCTGTGGTCAGATTAGATAAAAGTTAGAATGTATTACTGTACTTTAATATATGTATTTAAAAAGAAGAGTTTCTTTCAATATGTACAATGTGTTGATAATGATAAAGCTTCCAATTGTTTATTACCTTTTTGGAATGATAGACGCGAAAACTGTCGTGTTTTACTTTAACGTCTTGATATAGCTATGTGTTATCTGTAACTGTGAGTAGGAAAATATACTACCTGGCAGTTATTCTTCTAGGGCATACTCATCGTAGGGATTTGTAGAAGCGATGGAGCAAATTGACTTTCGAAAAGTGTAAAAATCTACTTTGAATACATAAAAACCCATAACTGTTCCACTGCTGGGCTCGGGTCTCTTATCACACAGAGAGGGTTTAAGTCCACCACGCTGGCCAAGTGCGGGTTGGCAGACTTTAGACCTTCGAGAACATTATAGAGAACTCGGAGGTTTCACGATGTTTTCATTCACCGAAGCAAATGATAATTATTTCTAATATGCACATAACTTAGAAAATTATTAGTGCGTGCCGGTTTCGATCGCACGACCTTCCTTCCGCTCGGGAGACCAAAGTTCATCCTCCTCCTTGCGTCCTTAAACCTCATTACTGGGGGTCGTGACACCCTCCACGGATCACTCTCTCCTGTACGATGGTGCGCCATCGGCTGTGGTTTTCGGCTACTCGGAATAAATAAATTTAATTCATTCAGCCATGTGGTTATCACAAAACAAAAATCGATGTGTTATGTTGTGTTGTTGCAGACTAGTGATCATCATGGTGCCCTCGGTCCGTCCGCGGCTGCTGCACGCGCGCGCTCGCACCATCGCAATGGAGACGGCGGTCATAGTGTCGCGGCGTACTGACGTTGGCGACTGGTGGCTGCTGTATATGCTCGCCAGGAACATGGACCCGCTTATATACAGGTCAGTATATATAGGCACGTGGGTCTATATACAAAGAGTTGTCTATAACTAGCTGACTCCCTTATAAGTGTCAAAAAGTACCCTATGTTCATCATGGATAATGTAGGCATCTAATGGTAAATAATTTTTCGAATCGGTCCAGTAGTTTTGGGGCCTATTCAATACAAATAAACAAACAGACAATCAAATCTTACCTCTTAATAATATTAGTATAGATTATCTATATCTATACTTATTATAAAACAAAGTCCCCTCATGTACGTGCCCCTTTTTCTCAAAATCTACTGAACGGATTTTTTTTCAGTTTTTACTAAAAGATAGTGCAATACTTTGAGAAGGTTATAAGCAATAGTAATATATAATTTCTTTTCAATTTTTTTTTAAATATTTTAGTATTCAAAATACATGTAGCCCTTAAATTCACCCTTACTATCGCCAACCCTTATTTTTTAATACAATATTATATGGCAAAACGTTGTTTTCTAGGTCAGCTAGTATGTAATATATAAATATTGAATGAAGATTATATGGAATGAAACCGAACGTTACATATCTGTAGTTAATGTACAAGGTGACTAATTGCGACAGTTATAATGTCGGTTACGGCGAGTGGTTTTGTTTTAATTGAATTGTAGTTTTTTGGGTGTATGTGTGTGTGTGTACACTTTACGTGTTTAACTTCCTTATTACCGACCACAAGGTCGTGTTATCTCTTTACAATGTAAATGTACTGTGTTTGTGAAGTAGTGAGTCTTCCGCTTCCTTAGTCGGAAACTAATCGCTGATGCGCGGTGGGTATTATTTATCAAGTGGCTCCTAAATAATTTTAGATCATTTTAACTGTAACGGGTATTTATTTTGTATTTTATATCGATTATATATCTATACTATAATATTATAAATGTGAGAGCAACTCTGTCTGTGGCGCGATGACGCCCAAATCGCTGGACCGATTGTGATGAAATTTCATATGGAGATTCTTGAAGGTCTTGGGATGAAAATATGCGACTTTTTCCCTATTTTATTTAGTTTTTCCAGGAATTACCTATAAAATCATTGTCGCTGCTTCCAATCGCTGTTTTTCCAGGCAGGACAATGTCTGCCGGGATTTTGCATGGTTCTGAAAATTGTAATTTTTTCATCATCGTAACTCATAATTGTCTCAGTCCTATACTCAGGTATCCTTTAACATTGAGTTTAAACGAGGCCTCTTATCTTGTTCAAGTACACGTTGGAAACCTTCACACATAATTTGGAAAATTCATAAATCTCAGATGGGTCTTTCCTCACGATGTATTCTTTCAAAGTGACGGGTACATCAGTTTGAATAATTCGGAATGTAATACCAATAACTTACAACCTCATACAGTCAGAATAAACATTTTTGTTGTCTTTCCAGGGAGCTAATAACAGAACTGATCAAACGCATGGGGGAGAAGAGCGGGCCGCGCGCGTGACGACCTCCGTCCCCCGCGCGCCCCGCCCCGCCCCCCGCCATCGCCGTCGTGGGCGGCTGACCAGGTACAAGCGCGCACAGCACCACTGTAGTACCCGGCGGTTTTAATGTGCGAAAACTTATGTCTAGACTATATCGGCAGGGTTGTACGTACTCGACTATATTGTATTAAAGTGCGAGTGGAGGGTATTTCACTATGCAAGTACCCTCGGCACCAGATTGGTTATAGCGTGTCTACCCACTCGCCTTCACGATTGATCTGCATCGATATCTGCCGAGTGTGTAGAGTCCGTTAGGCTGTCACTAGCTTTCGTAGTTACTGTGCGGCCTCGTAACAAGCAACGGCGACTTGGTGAAGTGTTCGAAACATGTGGTGCTTGGCGACGAGGTACGAAGTGCTTTGCGGAACGCCCCGACTCACTTGGGATGGATGGATCCGGACGGCGTCACGATACGATTTAGAGCAGCTTACTCACTCATCTGATCTTTATCATAAATTTGGTTCGTAGAGAGTAACACGGATGGTGCACAAGCTGCCTAAGAACGTCACGTCACGGGCCGCGGGTATCAGGGTGACCTTGAGATTATAGGATACACTTTCCCAAGTGAAACTCATTATTTTTGTAGTTTTAAACAAAAAATATGTGATGTGAAGAATTCCAGTGCTTTCTGATAACGAAACCGATATGTTCCTCAGTATAGTAACGTTAGCTCCTGCCGTACAATCTCCAGGTCACTTATGCTCGCCTGGTGACTGACACTAAGTGACATTGTAAAGTTTATTCGCCTTGTTAGATGTAAGTAATGAGGACGTCGCGACAGACGATTATATTCCTAACGTAGTTGCCATAAGCTCGAATGTTATTTGAATATTACGTGATTAGAATTAAGTTTATAATGCAGGTGGACTTTAATCTCTTTTAACTGTCAAATACTCGCTGCCGTTTCTATAATGACAGTATGGGGAGTGATTTTGAAAACTTGAACATTGAAATGATTAGTGTTGAGTGTGACGACGCATTTTGTCTACTAAGTAAATGATATTTTACTAGTTGTTACTCGATTATTTACTGTTTGCGTCAAATACCAGTAATGAGGTGTAATGAAATGAAATGTTTCAAATTATACCACCAATTATGAAAAGACTAACGTGATGTGTGAATGTATTATGTGCGAGTACTATATTATGTACAGGAGTGAGTCTTTATGGATTATTAAATATTTACAGGTTACATTTACATTAATTTACAGGAATAAGCGCAGTTTAATTATCACAAATGCTAAACACAAACATTTTATATTCATTTATTTTATTTACTGCTATTTTTATATATTTTTTTTCCTTTTTTATCTTTTTATTTTTCTTGTAATGAAATTTCTAGGGATCTGGTAATTTAGACATTTTTTTACAAATTGAATAACGAATCGACTCGAAGATCTTTTTTAAATAATCATTATTCAATATCTACGGTAATTAATTTGCTCTATCTTTGTCAATATGAATTGGTTTATCGTATCTGAAACAAAATGACATTATTGAATCAATTAAATGTCATTAATTAATGTAGAATTTATACGTGGCCTATTAAATGTTTCCATGTGAGAAGAAAAGCACTGATTTTGATAAATTGGTAAAATTATACAAGTTAGCTTTGTAAGTTGTCAGTTATGTCATGTCATGCGGTTGTGATATGAAACTCACTTAATACGTACGAAATGGAATTACGATAACAGGAGGCTTAGATAAATAATTGTTGAAATATAATCATAATTTACATTTGAGTGTTCGATTACTGCATTAACAAGACGCAACATTAACGAGAAATTGCTATTAACTGTCACTTTGTAAACATCGAGAAATGTTATAGTCTGAGTCTGACAGGCAAATTCTAAACTAAAAAGTAATAAGATAATTACTTTTGAATTTGAAGGACACGTTTTTAATTTATCCATATGATATGACATAGAATTTGATGTTACTAATAAGGAATCCTCAGTGTTGAGACTGTATTTTTTATTGAGACAATGCTGCAGGTAGAAAAGAGAAACAATTATTTTTCTAAGCTCCTTAACTTCGTAATTGTATGATACGAAACATGTCGAATGTTGCCTTTTATACTACTGTAGTGTACGGTGTTGCTAGTTTAGAATAACTTGTATGTGTTATAAAGGCGTTAATGCGTTGATGATATTTCATGTGGATGTGTGTTTTGTTGGGAGGTGATTTTTATCCGTTGTATCGATATTATTGGTTACTATAATTGTGAATCGCTTGACAAGGTTATTTTATTTTGATAAAAGTAGCAAACAGGTATACAGGGCAATTGACCTCAGAAATGATTTAGCCACAGGTATGGAGTAGGATAGTTATCGCTTGTTAAATAATAGGCAATGTCAATAATCTATTTATCCCTTACTGGGGATAACGGTTCGGTTTTTTTTATAAACTTATGCTTACTTATCTTTGGTACGTTATCTGCGGAGCGATAAAAGTATTTATTTATGTTTGCTTATTGAAACCTAAAAATAAAGTTACAATTAACTTACTTTATCTGTACGTTGGGATATATAAGTTATTGGAACTGCCCTTAAATATTACGAAAATATTAAAAACCGATCGTCTTATATTTTTCATATACACGATGAAGTCACACAACGCACTACACATTTAAATTAAAGCGCACAATGTTAAGATATTACTTATGCCAAAAAAAAGTATTTTTATATTTTTACCTACATAAGGTGTCACTTGGGCGATCAAAGATAGTCTAGCAAGTTGTGCATAGTATCAACTACGGATGCAGTTGGACGAATGTCTTGTAGTATCTGTCCAACTCCATATCTGTGTCTACGAAGCTTATAAATCGTTCAGTCACACGATTATGTTACCCTGGTACTGTTACGCTAAGTTATATGTACGAAACAAAAGTGATTCAGTACAAGTACACTTTTCCATTTTAATGTCCGTTCATTCGATAGTAATAACTTATCATTGTGCCAAGTAAATCGAATATCGAAATTTCAGTAGATATTGTATGCACCCTCTGCAGTAGAGTGTATCAATTCAAAAGACATTTAGTATCACTAGCTACACATATCATTTTAACTAGTTAATTTATCATTGTAGACGCTGAGCCGTATAGTATGTTATTTCCATAGATATATTTTGAGCACAAAACATCGCACGAGTCAATAAGTCATAATTTGGGTGTTTTTTTACTATATGAAGAACTACGACTGATTAAGTATATATTTCCTTGCAGTATATGTAAGTTGTGTGAGCTTACCAGCGAAAAACTCATGAACCCACGAAATGTTTGCAGGTACTTGATAATTTGTTTATGTAATTTTCGATTTTGTATACTTTCACGCCTCATTGCTATAATGAGAATTATGAAATAAACAGCTCACGTTATAACATACATGTTTTTTCATTCATCTACTATTGGCACTGATTGTAGGTAATTATTGAAGACGATTATTAAGCCTTTTTAATATAAAATATGTGTTTCGTATATTGACTCATATTCACGGAAAATATTTGATCGAGAAGAAAAATATTCTGTCGATTATCCAATAAGAAACTCGAATAAACTTCTCTATTAATGTCACAAAATAGTAGTAACATCATTGGTGACCCCGATGCGATTGAGGTAACCGTTTTTTTCACAAAACAATTTTTCACATTACTGTACAGCAGACCTAATCCTTTTGAAAATGTTGGAACCGTCGAAATTAAACCCTCCATACACATTTACTTAAAGACAGATTTTATTTGTATTTAATAGTATATAGCGTTATATTATGTCAATCTGTTTGTGTATATATCTGCGAGATCGAATCATATTAACATTAAATAGTTGTATAGTTTGCAAATGCTCATGTTTACAAACCGTTTATTTAAAATTATACTTGTTTGAGAGTATATACAATTAGTTAATGTATACATTATTTACTATATAGATTCATACAACGTATTATTCTGTTCAACTGTAAACATATTTACGAAACAAAATAGCGATAGTCATACGACTGTTTATAGTATGGCTTTAATATTGTAATCATTTAAATGTATGTTTC
This sequence comes from Perichares adela, assembly GCA_018251795.1. Classification (NCBI taxonomy): domain Eukaryota; kingdom Metazoa; phylum Arthropoda; class Insecta; order Lepidoptera; family Hesperiidae; genus Perichares; species Perichares adela. The sequence continues at coordinate 3,912 of DWPQ01001645.1, read as the reverse complement.
ATTATATGTATGTTTCATTTATATGAAAAAAGTGACAAATGTTTACTAACTTTTTATATGATGTTACAATTAAATGGTCATGGGACCGTTGCCTAACGCTAGGCTTAATCTATAAAATTCCCAAGTATATGAATTTTGGGATTTTTCTGTATAACGTTACGTGTTTTATATATTTGTATTTATTGTAATGATTCAGTGTTCATTTTTAATATACATGGGCCTTAATTTTGGAGGTTTTTCAGATGTTTTTACAAAATTAATTGTAATATTAGGAGTTGACTGGCGTTTGTTAAGTTTGCTCATGTGTTGTCATCTCGTTGTTATAACGGACTCTTGTGGCGAGAATGTTCTGGTTCGTAATGACCTCATTATATCTGTACTGAAAAATAATACTATAATTGATTATTTTAGTTCCAAATTAACTTCATTTGTGATGAGATTTTTTTGTCATTGACAATTTTTTTATTTCGTAAGTTGACATATCGCACTCTAAGAACAAAAGTGACATAGCACAGTGATGAGTTATCTACAATATTATACTTTTTAAAAGTGGTTTTGCATATAAAACCACTTTAAAAATATATGCGACTTTAAGTATTAAATTTTTATCAACTCATATGTATTGTGTATAAAAAAAATGTTTTTTAATTAAGTCATTTTCGTTGAATTAAAGCGCATGAACTTAGTAATTTACCTGATGCGTTTCATATAAAAAGATGTTCACATAAAAAAGACAAACAAAAATACGTACAAAGAACGTCTCGCTACAAAGTCCTGATCATCTCGCGTTCATACTTATTTGTGCAAGACGTAGTATTCATTGAAATAACTGTGTACCTTTGTTAATAAGTATTAATAAATTGTATACTGGTCGCCATTTATGAATATATTCATTTTACAGTTATAACATTCAAACGTGATAAAGACAAGAAATGGATTTTGAACTCTGTCCGCGTGAAGCTGTAAAGGCCGCTAGGGCCAACAGCAGAATGTCCATCAGAAAAAAAAAAAGGATTTTGAACGAAAACTTTGAGTGTATAATGGTATAAATGGTATATGAACTTGTATAATAGGCTACAGTAACAATAGTTAGACAATAATAACACTATTGACGTATGACCGAATGAATTCCAACATACATTGTAACTAACATATATGTATATGTATATTTAGAGAAGGTTTGTGAAACAATTTACCTGTTCTGTTTGTGTATGTTTTAAATTTCATTTTTATACTATATTTTCGGTTTTATTAGTGCCAAGTAAGGATAGGTTGATTCAAGTTTAAAAAAAAATTCATGTCCAAATATAAAACTTTATAAATAATACTTTGGTTAGATTCTCATGCCTGTATATGGGTGTTAGATATGTTGTTGTATAAGATCTGAAATGGTTTTTGGTACTTTTATCTTCTCCATAGCTCTGTCGCTGTCAACAAAACTATGACTGATATTAATTGTACTTCATGGACTATTAACTACAATTTTATAATAAGGCATTTAATGTTAAAGGCTAAATTATATTTGATCCTGTACTTGAGTACTTCAATAGTATGAATATATTGTAGTTTAAGTATTTGTGTTCTTACCCAGCGAAGAGTCCGAGGTTTGATTCCCGACCCGGCACATATTTGACGGGAAAAATGATCGTGATTCATGTTGCAATTGTTTGTGATGTGTAATTATCTAAAGTCCATGCCATGTACAGCTTTCGTCTTAAATTGTTTTGGATACGTGACGTCACGTAAGGTACTCAAATTCGGGCAGTGTAATTTGGCCTGGTCTCGAAAAAAAAATTGTTTTGCCCACAATTAGGGTCGATCCATATTTATTGATTGCGTACCATGTGTTACAGTCAAGGTCTTAAGGAAATGATACAATAAGATAATGATCTGATCGGAATGAATAATACAATCAGATCATTTTGGACCCTGTAGGGCACAGTTTAAATGCTGTAACATTTGTGTTTGTGAATGTTAGTACCGTTTGTATTTCTTGCATTTATAGATTTACGTTCCAGTTGAGGCTCTTAGATGTCATATTTATACTGAGTTTGTGTCTTGAATGTACTATCATTTTGTTATGTTAACGTCAATAAATTTAAAGTATCTGACAAAAATAATATATTATAAATTTGATAACGTACAATTCCCCCGTGAGTACATAATCGTATGTCCATATGATCCATATCATAATGCAATATCTCACGAATCGTTTAAGTTTTGGGTATAAACAAATGACGGTGGTATCTATTCCAAATACAAAGTAAACTATAAAGTTATAATTTGGTTTTATACCGATAGTTCTGGTATAAAATTCAATAGTGAATATTATATAATTATTTATTCATCAACACAAGAGATATTTATGACGTTGAATATATTGATCACGAAAGATGTGCTGAAACAATGAATGGGGTAGTGGTTCGGTTCACTCGTCGCGGAGTAATAACTACACAACGATACAATGTAGCCGACATGTGGTGATAAAGTACGTCTGGGATACTTCACCGTGTAATGTATGGCGACTGTAACACGATATTTGAACGGTTGTAACTTATAGTGTCCGGTGGTGAAGTGTACAACATTGGAGGACGAGGTTTACTCATCAAATTCAATTACTTTTCCTATTTATCTCTATTTGTGAGTATTAGACAAAGTCAAGCGTACTTGTCTCTGTCTAATACGACAGTATCTCAAATTCCCTCTCTTTTTATTTGTTGGACACACATTCACAGGCAGGACTGTGGTTCCCCTACTCTATGTAATATCTCTATGGTTTTACATGTATCACTTGCAGTATGTACACGGAGTTACATGAAAATAAGCATTCGTGGGTGTAATATATTATGATTATGGAAAGCTCAGTTATGCTGGCTTGTCCAAGTCGTGTTGGAACATGTGCGATGTAATTATTGCGTGTAGTGGGAACCAAATATGTTGTCAATTATTCACATGTAGGACAGTCACAAGACACGTATGTCGTCTAAGCCTCAAACTGTTCAAGTTTTACAAATTAGTAAATTTTGTATTTTAGTTATTTATTAAATAATTATTATTGTCATTATGATCAACGTATTTGTATTACGAGAGGATATTTTTTAATATTGCGTAAGTGATTAAGTTGTAAGTGAAATATACGATTTTGATTTTTTATGTTGTGGTTTTTTTTGTACGGTGTATCGTTCTTTTTTTAACTATTCTTAGCGACTATTCACCACTACCACGATGGTAAGTTGCGATGTACTCCTAGTTTCTAAAATGAACAAATATACAATACACGCTTGTGCGTTGTGCCAGACCACCAAAGCTAAAAGAATAGTAACTATGGAAAGTGCTATAGCTTTAATTAATTACAAACAAACTACGCGTTAAAAACATAACCTCTCCTTACAGTAGAGTAATAAAAATGTGCAGTGTTCATTTAAAATTACAAAACGAACGACACAGTAACAAGCTCATCTTCCCCTTCTATGGCCTGCAACGAGTCAGTGATGCCTTCGGTGTCACGGACGGACCGCTTACCATCAGGTTGTTTCCATCTGCTCGTTCGACAGCTATTACAATTAAACTCAGGAATAAAGTGAGTGCGTGCGAGTAACTTTACATCCGAGATCTTTTAGAAACAGGTTGGTTTAATGAATATTTACATTTGACGTTTGACGTTTGGTTAAAGGGAAGTAGTTCGAAATTACACCAGATGGTAAATTAGCTAGTGAATTCCAGTTGAAAGAATTTCGTCTGCCGTTTGATAAGTATGGTTATGTTAATATGGAGCCGTCTTTCACCTTTATCGCCGTTCGTCTTAAAAACGAACCCATCTGTATCGTACAACAGAGGGTCGGTGAGCCCCACGACACAGCCTCTATAAACGATAACCTAATCGGTTGATGTACCTACGACTACTTTAAAACA
>DWPQ01001644.1:0-11873 GCA_018251795.1 Perichares adela | reverse complement strand
GTTGGCCCTAGCGGCCTTTACAGCTTCACGCGGACAGAGGCGAGCTTGGAATGCTCAGCCAGAGAAGAATTTAAACTAGCGAAGATGTGGTGAACCCTCTTCGAAAATAGAAGTTGCGAACGTTTTAAGGGCAGCCCCTGTGGGGATTACTCCCCTTTATTGACTATATACTATAGTAACAGTCAATAGTCTTTATCACGTCTATAGCCAACAAACGATCAGACGGGTTACTAGGCAGTAGGTCAATAGGCGTCAGTAATATCATGAAGGCTTTTCCGGCCAAAAAGGAAGCGGTGGTCCCGCTAATTACCGCTTAGCACCCTCGTAAAGTCAACCGAGAAATGGTTTTTTGTCTCAGTTAGTTTCGGAGATTTAGTACTTATAATGCGGATCACCTGCTTCTTTATTTGCTAATAACGTTTCGGTGACTTTTTTGTTTATCACATTTTTATGTTTTTATTTTAGTTTATTTAGCTCGTAAAGGATCACCTGATGGTAGCTGAAGGCCTGAAGGTCACTGTCGTACAAGGACGTCCGCGACACGAAAGGCACCTGAAGCATTTCCAGCCAAGAAGGGTATACTGTTCTGACTACCTATCAGGTGGCCGGTTTGCTCTTTTATCTGCGATTTATATTAAACTATCTGACCCCGCAAACGTCGTTTTGCCATATAATAATAATAATATCTGCCGTGACAGACAGCAGAAGCAACTTTTATCCTAGGTAAAGAAACAAGAGCATCGACGTTCCGACCGCGCCGTAGTATAACTCGTTAGCTTATGAGTGTCACAAACTAAGTGCTTTAGTTTAATACATTGAACTAACAAACGACACGTTACCCTATAGGCCTACATCTGTTGGAATTTGGTAAGTAACGGATTGTACACTTGTGTCGATATTTACATATGTTACGAGGTAGCACGGTGCGCACGCGCAGTATCCGTAACTGTACATTAGGACCCGTTAGATGCATCGGAATCTGCGTTTTGAGGGCAACCAGACCCTTAACTTTACCATAATAAACATGTTCAGATCTTAGAACTATTGCGTGACCGACATGTCAGCTCATTAATGGAAATTGTAGTCTCATTTCTTTTTACTGCATATTACTGAGATTGGGAATCGATTAAGTATACTAACTGTATAGACAATTTGTAGTTGAAATTGTACTCGATAAATAATCAATTGTAAAGGAAAAGGTAATCGTATTCCTTTTGTTTTACGAATTAAAAGCTGGAATCTAGAGTAGTCGCTACCTGTCTGAAGGTTCTTGTAAAATTAAATGATTGACCAACTATTGTATTAGTACTTTTAATAGAAAAACAAATTCTTTCACGATCACTAAACGAAAGTTACAATGAGAACCGACTGGACTTTTTCTTTTTCTTACTATGTGGAAAGTTCAACATAGAGTAACACAATACTACTTTTATCATAGATTTAACAGAAACATTGGGTGAGGGGGAAGGGGGGGTGCAGGAAGATAAATAACACATACAAATAAGTTCGGCGACAATTATCGTAGAGGGTGCAGAATACAAAATAATTTGTAATTTACACCTTAACGAGTTGTAACTTTCTGTTACAAACAGTTAATGTACTCAGTCAAGGAAAATATAAAACTAGTCTGACCGTAAATACTGTTATAACTTAAAAGTTCCCATTTTTTATAGAATTCAAATTTGGAACGCATTTATTACACAAACTACGATTACATTGCGCCGTTTCTGATGTGTTTTGATTGAGGTTAATTAATGTTCAGTTACATTACTGAATGGGGTTTCCTTGGATGGACAAGTGGATACCGTCAGTCATTTTCAAGATACTTCTGAACCTTTGTTTTAGTCAAGACTGAACACAAGCGTTCCTATATATTTTTATTTAAATACAAACCCTTCCCTGTAGAAGACTACAATAAAACGAGATGTTGTTAGAACTACAAAGGCTGTAAGGCAGCATTTGCCAATGAGGCAAGAAATAAATAAAAAAATATCCAAACAAATCAAATCTCCTCGTATCACTGAACAAGACATAAGGCTCGATGTTTATCGTCGATACACAACCCATGCCCTTTATCAATCAATACAGTTAAAGAGAGTGGATCGATCAAAACACTCGAACGAACGAGGTATAGGTAAGTGAAAGGCACAGAAACATCCTCTTTACTGATAAAATTCATTATTGCAGGCAAATTCGCAAGATGATAAAATGTATCCAAGACTGGCCCTTGTAAAAGTCACATTCGAATTCCTAGGACAACTATATACGAGGAGTCTATTAAGAAATATTTATAACTAGTGGATATATATCCGAGCGAAAAAATCATAGCCAGACCGATTATAAATTTCTATCTCGGCCAAAAGTATTCATTTCGAGCATAATTACTGTTTATTTACTGCCAAAACTTATCGTAGTCACATACAGGTTTTGTTACATTACTTTATAATGAATAAATGCATTTTGATTTGTAACACCACTTATGGTCAGACTGGGTATACGACCAATTACTAAGAGGAAGTTTAATTGCCGTCTGAATTTCCGTGAAAAACGAAACCATATCATCATGCAACTGACAAGTGTGGTTGTGTAACACGCTTGAGTTGTTGCGACATTTTATACGCTTTTGGTAATGCTCATTCATTACCGGGTTTGCGGTGAGGCTTCGCCGTAACATACCGGTAATGCGTAATAAGTAACGATTCATTACGCGTTTGGAACCGTTTCAATAGGGAATTGTCACACATTGAATATAAAATTAAGTAATTTATAAAACACAAACTCACTTATAATCCCGCTACGTCGATACTCTCTGCCGGACATAGCATATTATATACAAATGAGATATAACTAACATCCATGGCCCAAGAACGAATACTGTCTTAATTAATTAATTCATTTGAACTGGACGGACCTGCCTGGGAGAATATTTTGGTACTCAAAGAGAGCACTTAATATTATAGGATTAGTGACAGTATCCGTGTAACTCGGCTTCGATTTTTCGAAAAGGAGAAGAGATGTTTCCCTTCCTCGCCAATTTAAGTTCTTCTCCGGCTGAGCATTGGACGCTCGTCTCTCTGTCCGCGTGAAACTGTAAAGGCCGCTAGGGCCAACAGCAAAATGTCCGATAGAAATAAACAAAAAAAAACCATGTAACTAGGTGCAATAGCAAACACAAAAACTGTGAGTATTGGAGGAGCTTTAAAGACATGTAGCATTGTAGACGTGTGGGGAATTAATATTTTGTGTTATGCAGGTGTCAAAATAGAACTTAAGTAATGTTTTTGGGACAACGGATTCCATGATTTCTTCTTGGATGCAGACGATTAGCTAAATGTACCAGCAAAACCAATGCCCGACTTCTGCTAGAACATGGTACAAAGCAATAATGGAATGGCCCTTGTCGAGGTTTTTATTGAAGAATGCTCGCTTGGTAACCAAAATCGTCACGGGTGGTATAGAGACGACAATAATTATGAACATTAAACGATCGAATAACTTTCAAAATGAATTTGCGAATCTTAAACTTAATTTTTAAGTGCTTGCTATATAAAATGCAAATTGTCTGTAATGTGTTGTAAAAATACTTTTACAATAATGATGTCGTATTATTGCATTATACGTTCCGCACGTTAGTACGCAAGTGACATTATATCGAAAAAAGTATTTTGAAAGTCCGCTCATAAAGTTGGTTAAGTGGTCAATTATGAGCTCTGTAGATATTGTAACCGGTAATAAACTTATGTAAACATATGATTTTTTTAATATCACGTGAATTACAGTAATTTAACTGCAAATATTTGATATGGAATTACTGAGGCTGCAGAGTAATTACTTTGAAACTCTTGTGTTTACGATATAATTAATTAAAAGTAAATACGCATTAAATAATACCTCTAAAGAAGTTATTAATTTAAGCCACACACGTAAAATAAATGAGGATACTTGTTATCGTCAGCCAGAGAAGGCATGAGAGTCCCCCCAGAATAAGGAGGTTCACAAGCTATGAGTACGGAAAAACGAATAACACAGATTTTTTTTTGTGTGCCCACGTAATATAAAAACACAGATAAATATCCAGGCACCTTTTCAGGAATAAGTTGTCACCATCAATCAAGATTAAACGATGATAATGACGCTAGGTTACTTAACACGTAGGCAGATTTTATAGCACTAGGTTATTTAATCAGGGATCGCTTAGTTTGCGGTCTAATAAATCACGATCCGACAGATTACACTGAAATTTTAACAGTAAATTGTCTTAGAATTTCGGAAGCAACAGAACAGCTAATGACATTTTGATGAGCTGATTGAACAAAATGGTAAATTAGATACAATGCGTTTACATAAAAAGCATTTTGCGGTAATTTGATTGTAATTTTCAAGCCATATTACATCGGTTAAAATTCTAAATGAAAGGGTGATTGCTACGAACAGTGAAAATAGACATACTGCTAAAGATAACTAACCACACAAAGTATCATGTTTAATATCGTAGCATTGTTAAATACCCGATGACATGTCGTGAAACGTGTACATTTTCTTAGGCCACATTTTTTGTTAGATGAAGCACGAGATTCTACTGACGACAAGCGTCATGTAGCAGTAACAATAACTAAGGTAGATGAGACACCATCCATGTCCGATAAGATGTGCTCAGTTACGAGCGGTCGTGCAAAACGAATGAACGAATTGTGCATACAGAGCTTAATAAGCGCTAATGCTAATGATACACAAACAACCAAGATAAGTCACGCGAATGAAACAAAAACGGACAAAAACAAGCTGCCTCTACCCATAACAGTAAATCAGAGAGAGACGGAACTAAATCTACTCTAGTACAGAGAACAATTCTCACGGGTGAGAAAGTTAAAGTTCGTGGGAAGGCATGGAGATAAAATAAAGTTATCTTCGAGAGCCTTTAGAAAAACTGGAGAGATTGTGATCTTTACGGCTTTTGTAACAGTCAAGTGTTATTCTTGTCTGAGATCATTTTAGTTACGTAAGAAGGCAAGTAGACTGAAAAATTGTACTAAAACAATACTTATAATTGTCATCTATGTAGAAATTAAATATGAAGCAGTAAAAATTGCAACTTAAGGTTCGAATCTTTAACTTACGTATATAAGTTACTCATATACAAATATTTTTTTTAAAAATACAAATGGAATAAATACAAAACTGAGTATTAGAAATTTTATCAAAAATCATACTGAGGAGTTGGGGGCTACATCTGTGTATAAGAGAAGTCACAGTGCTACAACCCTCGGAATGAATCGTAATTGCATCTGTAGAAATGAGTCATTATTCATCTAGAAACGTAGATTAAAAGCAATCTTGAGATGAACAAGTGCTCAATTGGTTTTCGTTTTTGTCTATTCTGCAGCTATAATAAAATAAGAGGCGCTGAATAAATGATATGATAAATCATATTCATAATATAGCTATTGCAACATTCATGACAATGCTCATTATACCCAATGCAATAAAGTCTATAGACTAAATTGGCAATGATTTACGACTTAATCTAACATTTAACGTTTATTATATAGTTTTCAATTAGATAATCTATTTTGTGAAGGCCTCGGAACGAAAAATTGTGATATCCATTACACACCTTTATTAGAAGTCAAGTCGCTTATCCTCCACTTTGCTTGCATAACTCAGCCAATTGCCGTAACCAAATACATAATTGAAAAAAAAAAATATTTGCAGCAAAAATGTAGATTGCGACATTCCCTTTAGTTCCCTTTAGTTGGAGCAATAAAATGCGAGTTACGAAATTCGATCTGCAGCCGGTTGAGAATTCGCAACGCCATCGCAGTAAACCAGTTCTGTGGGACGATACGAGCTTCACCCAGTTGAGAAGCTTAGTTACCGATACGTATTGGTAATGATTTGATAATGGTTAAGAGAAAGGAAGATCCGTGTTGATGTAGCTGCACCAAAAATCAATTGACAGATAAATGCGATTTAAAAAGAAACAATCTATACAAATAACTAAAATTGCAGTGTCTGTTTGTAATATTAAAACTTTGTGACACACTGATTAGTACGCGAACAAAACTGCGGGCAGAGCTAGTAAAAAATAAAACTGAATATACTGAAGTGTACTTATACAATTAATTACTCTCAAGTCATATTGAACAAAGAATTTAACTATAGAACAAGATCCTTCCTACCATGCATGACCGTGACCAGAATGACACCGGATGTGACGTAAACCATTTAAATTTCTAATGACACCATCTAACGTCAGGAATCTCATCAGTATTCCGCGCGTGCAATCATGATTGACACAGTCTGAATAAATCACGACATTAAGACAAAAATAACTGACGGAAAAACCGATAAACAACAGGTTTTAAACAAAACACACGAGGATTAAGGTTTAAGAATGATGAATTACTAGTAGGTAATTCGTTTTACTTCGATATTATATAAAGTGAACGTGTGCTAAGCTATTTCTACCCTTCCTTATCCTACAGAAATGTTTAAGAATCGTGTAAAAGCACAACTCATAGGCAAGAGTTACTATAGTATTGATGATTATTTAAATGACAAAAACGTTTTCGAATAATTATTCTCTCTGTATTTAGTTCCGCACAGGGTAGGAAATATTACTGTGTAACATATGTGTAACAATGTGTATTGATTAAAAGATGTGCTGATGAGTTTCTTCTCATCCATGTTAAAGCAGCTTTCCGAAACGATAATAAAAGCAAAAATGGATAAGTGTATCAGTGATACCTACATGAATAGATGATTTTGAATCCTACAAAGATGTAATCTGTAGGAGGTTAAAAGCACAGTCAACCACGCTGGCCAATTGCGGATTAGGAAATTTCACACACTTCGGGGACGTTATGAATAACTGTGTGATGTTAATGATTAAAGGCGTCGTCACAATGTTTACCTTTATATGTAAATTATTTAACTCCTATCCTATGTGCGGAAGAACAACACCAAAAATACTAGGCTATCCCTGCTTGCTGTATATTTTAAGTATTATTCCATTTAAAATCTATATGTATATGAACCTTACTCTGATCTGTTGCATTAATATATAGATTTCTACCAACCACAACTCTACCAATGTTTATGAGACATTCTAATTCCAACCACGATTTCATAATAGATAAAAATGTTTGATTCCCTTAGATAAACAACATTTCAATCGTATTTCAAATCTGTACCACTGATTCAAAGAGAATTCAATATCAATTTATGGTCCGTAATTTCATAATTTCAAAGATAGATTGTCTAGATAAAGAATATCAAACAATGCGGATCAACAGGTAAAAGTTACAAATGCAGTGCCCATAACAACAATAGGAACCGACAATACGGTGGTTATTCGTAACAGTATGAGAAAAGATTTAAATTCAACATTACTATTGTTAGAAACGTACAATACACTGCAAAACGTTTCAACTTATTGAAGGCGGGAGAAATAATCCGTTTCAGATCAAAGTACACAAAAAGTAATATTCTGTAATGGAAAAAATTGGTCAAGCTACTGATAAAGAAATAAAACAGGTCAAGCCGTCAAAGGTGAGCCATATCGCCGTGTTCTATTTGTATGTTTTATTTCGCGCAATATACAACATATTGTTACAAGACATAGGGTTTCGTAAATCTATATAAATACAATTCCCATGTTAATCATCGTTGCCATACTATCCCGAAATGTCTTAACCGGATTTCATGAAATTGATATTCGGTCTGAGAATAGGTTGTAATATCTATATTTTTCAAACCTATATTTTTAAATTTTTTCATAATCTACCATCAACCCCCAATTTTTAATATCAAAATATTTTATATGGCAGAACGACATTTGCGGGGTCAGCTTTTTATAAGTTTACCTTTTATTGGGATTATTCAATTTCAAGCAATTTAATTTACAGGTTTTTGTTAAAACGTTTCAGTCAAATATTTTTTGCAGTGACAATCATCGATATACATAAAACGCCCGTTTGCAGTCTGTGCCAAACGTAACTGCAAATATTCTAACACAGAACAACAATGTAGGCAAACAAAACACTTCAGACAATATTATGGTTCGCCATGATGTCACTCGGAATGTTGTGGCGAGATGTACAATATTTGAATTTATTATTTGCTGTGGCCCTGAGCACAGATTAGATAACACTCGTTAGAATCATGGTAATTGCGTTACCAGCATCACTCGCCATTAGAGCGTGACGTGCGACACAAATCGCAATTTACTATGTTGTAGTGTTTACGAATGCAAACGATTTCTATGTAACTGACATAGGTTTTTATTTTAAAATCGTTAATTTTGTTTTATTTCGCGAAATCTATAACATTAATGAATATAAATATCTTATTATATATAATAATTATTATAATTAGCTGATCCTGGAAAGGTTGTTTTGATTTATAGGAAATTGAGGGTTTAACGCCACATCATGAATTAATAAAAATAAAATAAAAAATGACAAAAAATAAAATGTTTGAGGTGGACAACTCTCATCACTTAGAGGTATAAAAAATAGATTACGACCGATTCTCAGACCTGATGCTTAAACATATAAAATATCATAAAAATCGGTCAAGCCGTTTCGGAAGAGTACCTATGGCACGAGAATTGTATATACATAGTAGAAGAAGAGAATATAACAAAATAAATTACTGTTTAAAATAAAACGACTTCATTCTTAATTTCCCAGTAAAAAAATAAACAGAAAGCTCCAAAAGTTGGAACAAGACAGTTTGTTGATGTTCAAAACACTAGTTGGGGCATCTACAACTATATGTAAGCATGATCAGATAATCGTATTAAATCAGATCGGAGTCACAATACCGTCTATTCATACACATCTAAGACAGACATAGTGAATGTTTTCTCAGATTGAACGCTGGAGGTCAAGTATTGAAGCTAAATAACGCTGATACGATCGACAGTTTTCAGTGACTAACGCAATGAGTGCAGTTGTGATTGATGAATCAGATAGCACGATTGGAGGTCTTTATGCAAGTTGCATGTATCTAAATATTGCCGAGACATGCTCGTACGTTAAATTTAGAATGCATTAAGATCAATCGACTCTGTGAAATTGAGAAATTCATATCTGCGTAAGAACTTAATTGCTGTTCGTTAATTTAAATCAAATTGATTTTTAACAAGCATAATAGTTTAAATGGGCTGAAATATCTTACTAGATACCGTCAGATAAAATAATGCACTCATATTTTAGGTCACTGCAAATTAATACTCTTGTCTACAACGTGCCTAAGTTAGTCAATGAATACGTGATATATTCGGCTAACCTCCGCAATTTTTACAAGTAACAAGTAACCTTACATTAAGCTAAGTGAGGCCGAAACTCACAAATATGGTAATAACATAAACGACAGGCAATTACACACAACGTTAGTCAAGAATTACAGTATAAAAACTTTGTCTTGACCAAAGACGAGCGGTAATATGTATTTGCTGATCACTTGATGTGAGACCGCAAGGTTAGAAGAACATACGGATTTCTAAGAGCGGCTTTAAAAGTTGAATTTAAATGACAGTCGTTGAAACGGAAATATAGCGCGGAAGATGTTAATTAAGATTAGAAAAACAAATTCTCAAAAGGCAATTATCAACAATCTCCAACTAGGTTGTGCGGTGAAATAGATAAACGACTATTTTATTACTACAACTTCTCTGTAATGGTTTAAAGGTTTTTTTTTATTTTTCTGTAGCAGGTGCGGGCGAAAATGTATTTTTTAATTTATTTAATACAAGTTAGTGCTTGACTATTATCCCACCTGATGGTAAGTGGTGATGTAGGCTTAGATGTTTAAGCGCTCTAACTTCGTAAAAGCCTATTCACTCAAGTCTCGCCTTGAAAACACTCGCATTATAATCGAACGGGAATACCGATGCCGGCAAGTTATTTCACTTCTTTACGGTACGGATTATGACTTCGTCAAACTAAAGGATGATGAACCTCGTCACACCTAAAAGGTACAATTTACTTGCCCCTTTTAGATTTTTAATATCTTAACATCTATTTGACCTCATATACATAACTGGTTCTTTGGTATCTTTAGAAAACGTGTTTCATCCTACCAGATCAATGCCTTAAGAATTCCTGTGATATTTACGATCGTAATAGTATATTTAATTGTTGAAATTTTTGCTATTTCTGTAGACATTAAACCCGATTCAGCTATTAGAATTCAACAGGTATCATTCAAATCGCAAGGTAAAATGTTAGCTTTCGAAGAATTTGTTTCAGTTCAGCATTCAATCATGACAACTAGTCACGAGCTCCATTTGCATGTAGGAAACGGATTTATTGAAACCTTGTTCTAAGAGGAATGCCATTATCTAACAGTTTTACACGTGGGCTGTCCATTAGACAAGGAATTGAGTTGAAACTTTCTTTATAAATGGTTTACTGAATTGTACATTAAACGTAGAAACTTCGACAAGGATTTTGTCCATAAATGCTAATATAAATAGATTCTATTAATGACTCACTAATACGACTAATATACACAATAACGAATTATAAAAATGTTTGCAATTTGATTTTTGTAAGTAATGTACCCACTGTAAAATTGCAAATGGTATTTGTATCCGCACCTTCGGTCAAGATGATTCGATTATAACAGCCGAAGACATCTATGATACACAAACATAGTTTTACGGGTAGGTACTCTAGCAACGCGCAATTGATCGTAGTGATATGTTAAAAACCAGATTTAAACTGGACACTTAAGAAATTGATTGATGATATTGTAAAATAATTGCATCATTTCTCTTTCACAGGTGGGGCTTTATAACAAGTTACTTATAGAGTAGAGCATGTCGAAACTGTGCAAAAACCAAGGCGTGGTATTGACGACTGGCTCACGTGTCCATCCACCACGGATCAGATTACACCGCTACGCCCCCAGACCGGTACGGATGGATAACGACACAATGACAATATAATGCCAATAGTCTAAAAGATGATTAATTCCGAAATTGTATTAAATGAAACAGTAGAATAATATAAATTAACTGTAAGTAACTTTGCCGGTGAACTCGTAATGGACATGTACGATGAGTAATTTGCCTTCAGGTAGCCTGTTCGTTTTCCCACTATTTACTTAAAATACAAAATTATTAATGAAATCGAGTTACCAGTTGTAAAAGTAATAGCAATGAATATAGAAAATACGGTAACTTACGGATATACTAATTGTATGCTCAAGAGAGTATTGTAACCTTTCAACCACTTGATACAAATTTAATTAACCATCGACCAATCGATTCCGGTCGGAGTTTCCAACATGCACTTGCACGATAATTTCTGATATAACTCAGTACGTTACGAGCAAATGTGGTCAGTATACCCTTTTAGATTTGCGTACTCATTGACCTTTTAGTTTTGAAGGCAACAACGATAACATTGAAGAAAGGTTTAAGACGCCAAAATCGGTTGCTCTGACAACTGATGTCAATCTCATTGATAAAACTAGTATATTCACTCATAAAACTTCACTTCCTGGCACAATCACAGAACAAATAGCACCTTATATAGGAAAAATAAGTGTTTTTGTTTCGGTTTATAACAAAGTCTAGCTCAGGTGTAAAACCGGCGGACTGAGCCCACAAACTGAATTATCAATTGGAGACAGACAGCTGATTAAACATTACGACGACACAGTCCCAAACGATGCGCGGATCTCGAAAGCAACTCTAACAACTGGAGCTAAAGTAAACAGTTATGTGGAGGATTGTCGTGGAACTGTGTAGCAGTAAAGTGGACAGGTTGCCAGGCATGCGTGGTGCGTGCAGGGGGTTTCGAAATTAAGCTGTCCGCATCACGAAACCCACCTTGGTAACAGGAGATAAGATTGAAATC
>DWPQ01001643.1:0-11879 GCA_018251795.1 Perichares adela | reverse complement strand
CAGGGTATGGTACAAAACTATCTAGTATAATGCTTAGAGTACTCGTTTATGATGGTAAGGTATTTTACAATACATTACACTACCTATTCTTTATTCTCTCTATTCTTTATTCTTTATTAGATACTAAATAATATCAAATACAAATCATAATACTAAAAACAACGCAAAGAAATTATATGCAAATTCCGTTTGTCGTTGACGTAGTGATTTTAAGCAGACAACGTTTTAAACCTAATAATCTAATATCGTTTTTAACCTAATATCTTGAATAGGGACAAAATATTGTTCTTATCAGTGTCTCGGTGACAGTGTTGATACGTCGGTTAATAGGCATTCATCACTTCCTTATCACCGTAAACTCATCGGTGACACATTTGGTGTTACGACATGGATGAGCGGTGATGACCATTTACCACCATGGACCCCCGTCATAATAAATAACCGGTCTGTTTAGTGGTTAATCATTAGAAAACAGGCAGCCACTCCGAAACCGGGAATCGTGTGCGTGTCACCCGGAGGCTGAATAATGACGTCGGGTGACGTTTAATTTCGAATACAAAAGGTTCTTTATACTGTTTACCCTAATCCATTTATTCTCACCCGCCACTCGCGGATAATATTGACAGCGAACCTTTCGACTTTGTCACTTAATTACATTAACGAGATTCTCCATTCTTCAAATAGCTTTCGTTGGAGCTTCGTTAGGGGGATGGTTTTTGAAATGCGCTCTTTGTGAGACGAGGTTTGACATGTGAGAGATGAAATGGATGTTTGTAAAACATTTCGACGATAGCATATGTCGACCTTTTACGTTACATCTGTTAATGATTTTGTAACATCAGATAGTGACGTTTTGGGTTACGTATCAATAACAGTATCAGGATTTATTTTAGCTGTGAATAATATAGTACCCGTGAAGTAATGGTTACTAGTAACTGACACAGAGGATCAGTTAGCTTTTAATTAAAATTTAAAAGAACTCTCTGAGATTACTCATATAGGCGTAAATTAATTTCAATGCCTAGTTATTTTCGTAAGGTATAATATATAAGGTAACGCGAATGATGGAAGTAAAAATGCACACGAACAAAGTACCTATATACTTGTTCCATTCATTTGCCTGACATTCGTTCATTGTGTGTGCTTGTTTATTTATTAGTTTACATCGAATCAGAACATAACTTCACAATGAATGTTTTATACACAGTTGAAGCGGTTCTACCGTGTATAATGAAGTTTAAAAACGAGGAAGTTGAAAAATACGTGATGTTTGCTATGGTTCTTCGTGACTGGTTTGAAGCGGAAGCCTAAGGTGTGCTGTTAGTATCAGTACGACAAACAAAGCTATTGAAACGTCTAGTTTCATTAAGTCTTTATGATCACTTCGCTTAAATGATAAATATGAAGAGGTTTATAAAGTTAAAAATATTCCCTAAGGTATTTGCTGTAGGGTTCAAAAAGATCCTCGGCTTTAAGACTACTATATCAAAATGTCGTTTAAAACTTCGTTGTATCTAAATTATTTAAGTTCAGTTCAGTTCATACTTGATATCGCTTTGATGTTAAGTACGTTTATTTATGTCAAGTAATATAACTTTATGTACTATAGAAACAAAAGGAAAGTGAGATCAATGAAATCCACATATCGTGAATTCGATTTTGTATACACAAATGATTTCCCCTGTAATTATATTAGGTGATACGTATACTCAATCATTGCCTATTATGTTGAAACTATCACAATAACGCGCTTTTGTAATAAGTCGTTTCGAGTATAAAAGCTTAAGTAAATGTCACAATATTCCCCATTTATCTTCACAGACATTCAAGAGTTGTACTCGTGGCTCGCTTCGCATGCAGTCGTGAGCCCTTCGAGCAATGCAAGCGTGGGAGTATATAAATTAAATAAAAAGCTTCCAGCAAGATGTTAATCTACTTTTCTATTTCTGTTTTCCATTGTTCGAATTATTTGTCTGCGTCCTACACTAAAGTACATAGACGCTGTACATATTGAATCACAATCTATAAATATTTTGAATATATCAGCGTATCGAATCAGTACATGTTCGCCACCTTTAAGAGATTAAGAATATATTTATCATTATTACTACCCACAGGTGTAATACTACTTATATTAAGCTAGGGCCATAGTACCCAATACTAGCAAAGTGCGTACCAATAGACTTGACACAGAGTATGCAGGGATTTTCCCAATTATGTTCCTATAGGGGTTGAGTAGGTATTCATTTCTAATAAGAATTTTGAAGAAATATATTTTCGTGCTGAATTTTAACTCAGATCCTTAGTATAAGGGGCCACTGTCCAAACCACATGCCTGTCACAGCTTTCTCATCAATACAATAATAATACTATATATCGAGTTGTTTATTTCGTGGCTTATTAACGTTCAATTAATAAAGAAAGCAATGTACATAGCATTTATGAAATTAAATGTTAAGTACGCAATATGTGGCATTTGAGTGAACGCGCCCCAAATCAGCATAATCCATTCGTTTTTCAATTATTTTAACTGACATAATCGTGGGTGAATTTGGAAGTTCGCGTACGCACTCCAGTGTACTTAGGCGAGTGCGAGTGTATTACATTCCATTGGCTAAGGGAAATGTTCGATATTTGAAGTTCATTATTTTGATGACTCCATAATCTATACATTTTATTTTAACGTTCGATAGAAGTCAAAACAAAAAAAAAACGTTTTCTTAATTCGTTATCGCTAACAAAATGAACATTATTTGGGTCCCCGAATCTATAATATTTTTATACTTTTTACAAAGAACTGATATGTACATTTTTATGCTTCTAACTATACCTTAGGTCTCTATGCCTTGTTTTTTTTATAATAGCTGGCCAAAGTGGACTGTCCACCTGATTACTTAAGACTTAAAGCCATTAATGGCTCTCGGCAATCTTCGGTCCTCTTCGTGTTTCTACTGTGGTGTTACTGTACGGAAAGTGGTACGTGTTTATTAACTGAGCAGTTGTTCAAAGTAATTAACTTAACCTATTTCTGTTTTGATTGTTAGACGAAAATTATTTTTGTACTTTAAATAAATATCTTATTTTACCTACGATTTAATACCAGCTTTTATTGTATATTTTTTTACTATTTCTTTTATTACATCTTTCCTTGTTTTTTTTCCTTAGTCAGCGTAGTAGACCTGACCTGAGTACGACCTGAATAATAAATAATAGTCATAAAATTACCAGTGCCTTTACTACAACTATTGGGGGGGGGGGGGGGGATTCCCCCCCAAATGCAAATCATTAATTATTTTCAATGTCGAGCTCTTGCTACTGCTATCTCCTATCTTACTTACTAATATCTTTAGTAAATCACATTATCTTACACTTGTTAAGCTAACCGTTATCAAGTAAATAGAAAATATATTATAACAACATCTTGTTTTCTACAATCAAGTTTTGAGAGATACAAGCGGTCTGAGGCGACATTTAAGTCTTTAAATGCGGCGATAGGTTATATTCATTCCAATTTTTAATCGGCCAGCTGTATCTCGGCAGCTGCGTCAACTCTTTGTGCCTCTGCGTTCTACGAAAAATAAAAAAGTAAGCCTCCGAGCGATTACCTTTTAGAAATGGTGCCCGGTGCCTTCGGGATCTACCTATCTGGTTTTTTGTACTCCGTCCGCGTCCATTATAAACGGTGCGTTTGATTCGAAACAACTGACGTAGTTTGAGAAAAAAAAGCGGTTAAATGTGGGACGGACTCGCGCACTTTAAGTTCAGTACAACCAAAAAATTTTATAGTACATTGAAAACTGTGTACAACGCCATCTAGTTTTCAAAACTAAATACATTTTTTTTTTGTTTGAGATCTGTAGCACGACTTCATGAGTGCGAATTACGCTTAAATAAGTTTTAATATAATTTTATTTTAAATATCGTACTACAGTAAAAATAAATTTTAATATTTGTTTAATATAAAATGAAAAAACATAGATAAGTACATTTAATAAACACCTCATTACTTTCACAAATAATTAATGTAAATTTTATCATAATAGATTTCCGTAAAAATATCACCCGACATAAACATAATATGTTATATTATAAGTATAAATGATGTTTAAAAAGCTACAGTGTTTTAATTTTTAAATTTTTAATTAGTAAAGACTCCTTTTTGTACTGAACCCTTTATAATTCTACCAGATCCTAAAGTACGGTACAGACGAAGAATGAGGAATGTTAATTGCAACGTACGCCGACGTCGTTATCAGGCGGTTCTTAATATTCTACTGATTACAAATGTACTGTCTATGCGTCACTAATTTAAAACCTGACTAATACATTCAAATAAGGTTTGTATTATAATACAATTCTGATTTGTATTGGATTTTTAATGTAAATACTCGGCTTTGCAGACGGATCAACTGATGAAACGAGACCACTGTGCCCCATCAACCTTTGTGACACTAAAGGCATGGGCACGGAAAAAGTATCGATACTTTAAGGTATCGAGTAAATTTCTATCGATACCGACACTTTAATTTAGTTAACCTTAAACCCTCTCAGTGTGAGAGGAGACCCGAGGCCAGCAGTGGGACAATTACGGGATGTTATGATGAAGGTAAAACTTTAAAAAATGGAAATGTTAACTTATATACGTGTTGCTTAAATTTTACGTTTAAAGCAAAACTAAACCTACAGGATACCAAATATTTAAATATGTACATACCTCTAACGAAATAATGTTTAATTGAACATAAACACAGTGACCTGAATTTAGCGGCATAATTACATAATTATACACAGTAAATGGTCGGCAATCAGAAGAAAAACTAAGATTTTAATTACCAGAAAAAGAAATCGACACGGCTCTATTCTTTCTATGTTCTAATAAAGAGCTTGCGATGTCTTGCGTGTGTGTTTGTGTGTGTGTACCTGTGTTAGTGGTGGTAATTATAACGTAACGACGCTCTTAATTAACAGTAATTCGTACACAACTAATTTTACTACATATTTTTAATTCTTGTTATAGCTTAAAATTATAACGTAGCGTAAACATTTAATTTAATATAATTATTTATCGCGTTATAATAACGCAATAAAAACGCATTAGGATAAATATATTCTTTACCTACGTTAAGTAGTGGTGGGACCTATTTATATATGTATTACTAGCTGCTCCCGCAAATGTTGTTTATGCCATATACAATAGCCTATATTCTTTCTCAGTTTGTTTACTATTAAAACGTTTTTAATTAATTAAACAATTAAATTAACAATAAATAAGTAAATCAGTACTTATTTAATTTTGTGACCAATTTCGTTTATAAGATTTATGATTATAATTCAGTAAGTAAAACATTCGCGAATAGTATTACAATTTGAAGTGAGAGCTAAGTGGTTTTTAGATGTTCACGAATTAAATTAAACTGTATTGCTGTTTACAAAACAAATAAGTAAATGTGTCTGTATGTATTATCTGTTAGTATTGGCGCTATACATTCCTATTGCCTACTTTCACACGTAAATGATAAACGCATGCAATCATTTCGCAAATTTAAAATCAGAGAAAGTGCGATTCGTCTTGCCAAACCGACTAATGTTTAATAAACATTATTTACAATCGCTATCGAAAATGATAAAACTTTTTTGTTGTTATCTCAGAGTTTTGTCAATCTTTTTTTACATAGATAGGTATTCTATAAACCAACAAACTTTTCATCTGATTGGTTTCCATACGCCGTGTGAGCGTTCAGGTAGCCCATTTTTGGCGACCTTTTCCTGAAACAATGAAATTTTTAGAAAAATGGAAAAAGACAATTTTAATCCAAGACCTTCAAATATTATTGTTATTTTTATTTCATCAAAATCGGTTCAGCTTGTCGGGATCACGTCATAGACAGACAAAATTAGTTTCGTATATATTATAATACTAGCGGTGTCCGCGGCTTCGCCCGCGTGGAAAGCTCCCAGCAGGCAAGATTTTTTATTCGTTCGTTATATTTCAGTCATTCACATAAAATCGTTGACATAAAATCGTAATGCACTGTTGTCTATAACTTTCTGAAAGTATTGCACTATTGTTGAGTAAAAACCGTACAAGAATCCGTTCCGAAGATTTTGAGAAAAAGCGGCAAATGAGGGGACTTTGTTTTATAGTAAGTATAGATTAGTATGAATTATAATTTGGTGTAGAATAAAAAAATAAAAACAATATATAAATAAAAACAATATACAATAAACAACAACAAACTGTCCAATCGACTAAATGATACATAATTACTATTCGTTTATTTTTAACGGTAATTTGTTAATACATGCTGATATCATTGTTTATAAAAAACTATTACTATAAATGTATTTAGAAAGCCATTCTAATAATAAATAACACTTATTGTTGTTTTATTAACAGTTATCTTGAACAAACATGATTTTGATTTTAACTCTGAATGATTCGCAAATCTGAATTGATTTTGATTCTTACATGAAATGTAATAAGGTTTTAATTCAATTAACACCAACAGTTTGAAATACAAAGATGCATATTTCTCACGAACCATTGGAATATTTTAATAATTCAAGTGTTCTATTGCATTGCGTAATGACATGCGGGCTAGTTGGGCCGCCACCGGTCCGACCGTTATCTCAACAATATTAAGTACAATAAATTATTTGTAAATTAAGGTATGTGTGGAAACGCGGTGTTTTTGGAGACGTTAATACATATCAATAAAATTTAATTGAGTTTATAATATCAAGTACTAATTCAGTTGGTGGTTAAATAAATATTCCTACTAAATTTGAAGTCTTTATTATAACTTATATTGCTGGTATAACACAGCTGGTATAAACTGTAATATATATAACTTATATTTGCTGAAGCGATGGCGTAAATTGACTACGAAAAGTATTTGTAAAACCTACTAATAAATAATCTTCATGTCATTTCATTATGGTTTCAGAGATCTCGTGTTGTCTTGCATCTTTTTTCAATTCCCAGGTTTGCTGAAAAAAGTTTATTTTAGAAATAAGTTCTATCTTTTTACAAATGTTTTTGAGCTATTTTCTCTGTTCAATTTGTTTATATGTATTTGTCATACCCCTAAGTGAAATGGGAGGTCAACCCCAAAAAAAATATTTTTTATTTCTTGGACAAAACTTTTTATTTTTACTTTTTTATTAATTTTAATTGAACTTAATTGCAAAATACATACAACCCTTAACTTTCATCCTTCTATCACTAAACCCGAATGTTTGCTACAAATCTTTTATATGGCAAAACGACGTTTGCGGGGTCAGCTAGTAATCAAAAAAAGTAAAGGCTAATATAATTATTGTTACATAAATGCTCACTGGATTTCTTTAAGTTACGAAGCGTTACCATCTCATACCAACATCAAGTATCGCAGCTGGGACGGCGAACGGATTGACAAACCAGTTCTGTAACACGTGGTTGGATACCGATGAGATCGAATCGTGACTACCAGGTTATTGTGTGTTACCATCATTTATTTACTGAGTTTCATTTCACGTAATTCTCATTTGAGAACATGTTTAACGGTAACATTTATAATAAAATGTATTTTTCAAAGGATATTAAAACAAAGTATGTAACAACTCACGTATATATATGTACAGACGGATTTTTTATATGTATATCATCAAAGGAGTAATAATTTATTACTTAAATTGAAGTGTTACTTCATTAAGTCAAAATACTAGATTTTAAATGAGTGCATGTGTGTGTGATATATGTAACAAAAATAAAATAAAAACCTTGCGGGGAAAAATGTAAACGATTTTGATGGGATTGTTACTGGATTTCGAAAACATTACTATGGAGAACTATAAATGAAGGCCGATGTATCCCTTCACAAACGCGACTGATAAAAGTTATTCTAATTCGCTCATAACTTTGATAAAAACACGTGCATGCAGGATTCGAACCTGAGATACCGACACTTGATCCACTAAGCTATAACCACAGTCATAAATAAATATAAAGTTTAAAAATATGATTATATGTTTAGTAGGTGTTTATTGTAATGCATTTAAAACGAGTATAATTTTATGAGTTACTCAACCGACAAGGAACTCATCAGTTATATTTTTATCAGTAAGTGAACTACATACCGTCCGACGTATATCGTATTTAAAAATAATACACAAATACACTTTATAAAAGGGTTAACGGCTTCACATGTGGTTCTAAAACGCAAACGAATCTTTGGTTTTGTCATTGATATGGTTAAAAAGGGTACCCACTTCACTGTCTGCCTGTCTTTCGTTTTACCATCCTTATTTTTTTTGTTTATTAAAATATTTTTGTACGCACATGATGACCATTTAAAAATTAAATTTAAATTCAAATTCATTTATTCGAAGTAGGTTATTACAAACACTTTTCGAAAGTCAATTTACGCCATCGCTTCAGGAAGTTCCTACGATAAGCGGGCCCTATAAAAAAAAGCGACAACAAACTGCCAGGGAGTATATTTTCCCACTCACGAATACATACAGAGAACACTTAAGACTATCTTATTATTAATCACACTATCCTCTCCTATTGATTCCCAGGCATAAAGAATAATTTAATCATTATGTATTTATCAATACACTTATGCACGTCATATTTTGCTATTACTATCGTTTTGATATGGAGCTTCGTCATTGAGAACAAACAGCGAAAGAAACTCCTCAGCACATGATCTGTGGTAATGAAGCAAAGAGAGGATCTCAAATGATTGAAACGGGTAGCTGCATTATAATTATCTGGTGTTATTATCATTTATATATTCATCTAAACTATAATAGCCTTTACATGCTGTCTTTACCTGCAAACAAGATTTCACATGTCAACAATTATAAAAAATATTTGCTTTATACATCGAGCACCGAGGTAAAAAACGAGTAAAGCCCATTTTTTTTTTCGTTGAAATAATTTTTTTTCTCATCATCATCATCATCATAATACCACCTGTTTCCGATTTCAGGAGTATTCGCCTAACACTCTGTATATGATGCGATTATATTCTACGATGAATGTTTAAATACCGATAATTAGGACTATAATTGCGAAATATCACAATGGTCTGAACCAGTATACAGTCCATCTCAGAAATGAGGTTATACTTATTTCAAAGTGCACTTCCATTCGATAGCGTAGAGATTGCTCGCATTAATGACTTAAATTGCTTAATGCCGGGGTCTTGAGTTCAAACGTTATCTAATGAGACGGGACTTCGCTGGTCATAGTGCATTCGGAGAAATATACAGCAGGAAAAATCTTCTCATGTTATACATTTTAGTGGTTTAACCCAGCTTCTGCATAGTCATGGTATGAGCGGAAGTATAGATTTCACCCGGATAAATTTTTATATTTGGTAATATAACGGCAAAATTGCATAAAGCTTCAAATATATATTACTTCATTGGTGTGAATTGCATCAAAATCTGCGCAGTCGTTTTTGTATACTGTTCAGATATAGACTATCGTTTATACTATCTAGGATGTGTATGTATTGTATGTTAGATCAAACAATAATGAAAAAACTAGAACTATCAGCTATATATAGTAATATTTAATATTTTATTTTAAACCACATTCTTAACACAACTATCAATCGTAAACTTCTACTAAGACATTTGTCACGATTACTCAACTACATACATCAATTATTAATCTTAACTTTATGAGAAGTTGAAGTTCCTACTATGACATTAATTATGACATATCTCCAAACCCACACCACAGAAGAAGAAGAAATTTAATTCAGCAAAGCAACATTAAGCCAAATATAATCTCTGAGATCTCCTACCTAACCTACTAACTAAAATATCAGAACAATGGTACCTATTTTACGACTGAATGACGACCACGACCGCTCTGTCAAGAGCGAAACGATCGAGAAGAAGGTACCTATTTTAATTTTCTTGACAGTAACGCGTCGGCGATACGTTTTATGCTATATATACATAGGGGACAGTGACCGTCTACCATCACCCACCTGCTCGTTTGAAGTAATTCCAAAGGCCCGCAAGTTTCCACCTGCCAGACAGCAGGTCTATTAGGTGGTTACAGTTATAGCAACTTAACCACCTGGACTCCGAGTCTATTTGCTACTTAAATTGTAGAAAAATAAAAAAAAACCAGTCAAGTGCGAGTTGGACTTGTGCGCCGAGGGTTCTGTAGCTGTATTCATCAAAATAATTAGGTGACATTCATGAAGTTATAAAGTATGAAAGCACCGAACATGCTCTTACAAAAAGATAAACTAATTTGAGAAACAAACTTAACTTTGACATTGGAAAAGTGTTCTAACATAAGTGTAGTCACGGTTAATTTACCTACTGCAAATAATTGGTAATATTAACATATACATGTTCTTTGGTGATGCGAATTACTAAAAAAGTATTTTTTTCGGATTTTGCCTTCACGCCAAAATTCATGAGTCTAAGGCAATGCAGACTACTATATACTATAATATATGTTTCGATACTATATGATTCGATTACCTGGCGAATGGTAAAATATAGGCATAGACAGCAGTATTTACAAGTTTGATATTTTCCCAGCTCCTAGATATAGATATTAGAGTCTTGAGTATTACGTATATATTTCAACTTAATACCTTCACACGTTCCTGCGAAACAGGGCCTTGAAAACAGCCAACGAACTGATCCTATAATCCGTTTTATTCTCCGCAGAACCCTAAAATTAAACGAACAGAAAAACATGTTATGAATTAAAGATATAGGGACAGGTGAGACGGGAAACTGGAAACACTAGAGTTTGTTACAAACTGGTAACACTACGGTTTGTTACAAACCGGACGAGACGTTCATCGGAACCTTGTTATAATAACATGTCTAATGTTTATTGGTTTTATTTTTAAACTTTTATGGTGTACCAGCACTAATAGAATGGTTTGGAATGGAGGGATTCAATTTATATTCATACTAGCTAACCCAGTAAACGTTTTTGCCATATAAAATGTTGGTATTACTAGAGCTTGGTGGTAGAAAGGTGAAAATAAAGATTTATGTGTTTTTTAGATTAAAACAAATTATACGCCGTAGGGCAAGACATAGGGATTAAAGCAACACTTTGTTATCTATGTATTACGTGTCCACAATAAATATGCTTTGACTTTGACTTTGTTATGAAAAATCATTAAAAAAAAATGTCCAAGAAATAAAATATTTTTTTTGGAGTGAAGACAAGTTGGCTATGATCCCATCTGTTGGTCATGTAGTCTGTGGGGCGTCCCGAGACGCACACGTATTTTTTAAGTTTGAATTTGGATTCGATATACTTTAATAAACACATTTAACGATACATACAACCAAATGTAATGGAGACACTTTATCAATCGTTAACCGTACCCAAGCTTTGCATGTATATGGCATTTATGATCAAGTTTAAAAAACAACTATATGCGTACTGTATGATACTTATACCCTCGTATCAAGGCATATATTTGTGTGATCGAACTGCAAGATAGAGTGCAGTCGCGTAACGGTTAACAGACGGCCTGGCGTGACGACTGCGGCGTGTGCGTTCTGCATTCCTGCGTCTGCTTCCATTGCTCTGCCTGCAATGGGGACGGTGAATACGGTTCAGTTGTGCAATTACAATACAATACATTATAAACAATACAATACAAGTACTCTTTATTACACTAAGAGAAACGAAAAAATACATGAGCAATTATAAACATTCGAGTGTTTATAAAAGGCCGCCTTGTCGCTAATAGTGAGAACATTTTACAAAATAATACTAATAATACAATACTATTGCTTTTTATTGCACACTACCTGACCCCGCCAACGTTGTTTCGCCATTTTTCACATTTTCCATTATATCTTCGCTCCTAATAATGGCAGCGTGATGT
>DWPQ01001642.1:0-11882 GCA_018251795.1 Perichares adela | reverse complement strand
AAACGCTAACACACTCATACCCCCGCACTAGGTTTCCCTGTGTCGCGGGTGGCATGGACAACACAAATAACACATCAGTAACAACCATGAACCGAGTACAAATATTTATATGTCACATAAACATCTGCCCCAGCCAAGAATCGAACCCGGGACTCATCGCTTCGCAGGTAGGGTTACTATCAACTAGTAAGTACCTAATTTAAACAATGTATTTTTTGTGATCACCGAGCAACTGCATTATGAGGAAATGATCAAAGAACATAAAATACTTATATACCTTTTGAATCGGTAATTGGTTATATTGATTACTAGCTGAACGCGCAAACGTTGTCTTACCATATAATAGATTTATAGTCAATATTTTGGTATTAAAAAATAATAGAAGAACAAAAATTAAGGGTTGTAAGTATTTTTTAATCCCATATCATAAATGTTGCCCAAAAAATAAAATGTTTGGGGTTGACCTCCCTTATCATTTAAAGGAATGAAAATGACATAGAAATCTTTATCATGAATCACTGTGTCTATTACCAAAAATTGCATTAAAATCCGTTGAATACATTATAAGATCGAATCAACAGACAGCGGAAGCGACTTTATGTTATACTGTGTAAAGTTAAATTATAATACGTATTTTATGACCGCAGGTTGCAGTGTCCACTGAACACTACGTAATAGTATGTAACCCTTATAAGGTTAATATCATAATTTAATACGAGAAAATAAATAATACAATGTGTGTCGTTGCACATTTTCTATTACATCTTCAACAGAGGATCAATATATAAAAATCGGTCATGAATCAAAGGCAAGACAGTCATTAATTACTCATAAATTAATAACTTATAACACAAACCTGAACATTAATAAGGTCCGACTCAAGTCGGACCTCACGTTTTCCACTTTCATAATATATTTTCTTATGTTAAAAGTACTTATCCAATGGATCTGCTATGTTTTTCACATCTATATTTTCAAACCACGAAAGGTTTTAGTCAAAGCGATACTACGGATCTTGAAGAACTAATTAAAAGTTTGATTGAACAAACACCAATAAAGCCATCTATATTGTATTATATATTATTATGAATTTATCCTTACACCCTATACATATATCTGCTTCAATTCCATACAAAATATAAAAAAAATATTTAAAAATAACGTCTCATAATTTTTTTGTACAATAGCAGTTGTTACAAGAATGATCGTTGGAAAACTTTGTGATAACGCACATAAAAGTCAAACAAAAGAATTGAATGGCTTATAAAAATGGCGTTCACCCTTTTTAATTATACGTTCAAAAGTTGGCTCTTTTGTTTTTGGGACAACAATTAGCTTTACGATGTAGATTGATATCTGTTTAAATATGGCCGGGTTTAATCGTCGTGTTATAAATGGCTGAAAATGTGTCATGAGCATTAATTGTTTATTTATTCATTTACATTAAATTCGTGTGATAATCTATTTGTTTATAATTACAACCTAATTTCTTATGCTAATAGAACACATTGTTCGAAAACGAATGAGGTTATTTAATTCATTTATTGTTAATTAGAACGGTTATATAAACCACTTACATCAATTAGAACAGAACATTGACGAAAAACAATTACATTATACAACTATCATTTCGGAATAAAAGAAATAGAATAACTAATTAAAAGAAATTAATAAAAAAAGTAATGACTGTTCCGTTCTCTTGGAGCTTTGTATCATCAGATATTTAATATGTCAGGTTTATTTTAGGTTTAAAATAAACTATTTGGTACAGTTCAAATCAGCATATTATAGTCGAGAGAGTTACGAAATATATAAACTAACAGAAAGTCTAATACTTTTACACTTTTACTAATCTATAAGTTACAACATACTGACCATAAAATATGCAAACATTTTCAAACCTTGAACAATAGTTTATTCATTATGTGTGACAAATAATGACATGACGTCAGTTGACGTCAATCACACGCACCGATCGGCTGAATGTGTGAACAACATGTCAATAATTAAAATATTGCTGTTTTTAATTGAATTGAAATCGAAAATTGAAATTAAGAAAAAAAACATTTTTAACGTTATATGTTACAGCAGAATGACGTCATTAATAGCATTAAGTATGATGAAACAACCTATCCTTAGGTTATTCGACTGAAATAAAATTGAACAGTGACGTATACATTCCATTGGAATGATAGACTTGTTTGTACTAAAGCATTATTTAGTTTCATACTAGATGTGCCCGCAGCTCTGCCTGTGTCCGAATCAGTGTATCGAGAAGCTTTTCACGCGTGAATTCCGAACCCACCGGAATTTTAAGATAAAAAGTAGCCTAAGTGGTAACTTAGGCTACTTTTTGTGGAGTACCACATCAGTTATCTTTCAGTGAAAGTCCCGTCTAAATCAGTCCAGCCGTTATAGACGCTAGCTAGAACATACAAACACACAAAAATTATAAACAAAATAACATCTACATAATGCAATTGGTAAAAGGCGGTTATATTAATATTAAAAACAGATCTGCAATTTTATTTATTTTGTTATATATACACACGAATATGACATATTGAGCTGCTTCCAATTGCCGTATTCCTTAAAATTATTACTAAACTTATAGGAGGTTTTTAGACAGGTAGCAAGAACTCAACCGTATCCTACATATTGAATTTTATGTTCTGGAACGAAGATAGCGAGGAATTTCAAGTGAAATATTGTACAGAACATATATTGGACAGTTGAGGGTCGAGAAAATGTTGGAGTGGACCTTACATGCATCCAAGAGTATTGACCTCGGCCTACATTTAAATTGTGTTAACGTTGAATATTCTAATGAAAGGAAATAAAGTTATCAAGTACTAAGTAACCAGTACTAAATCAGTTTTTCGAGGAGTTTAAAAATAAAATATTTCATAAAAATGCAACGGTAAAAATTCTTTTGAAAGAATATTTTTATTTCAAAATCGTATTAAAGTCTCAAGTCTTGAGTCGATTGTAATTATTTTTATGTTATTTATTTAAGTGATCACTTTTTATGGGAGGATAATCTGATTTGTCACGTAACGCTGTCTGTGACAGACAGCCGGGCCGCGCCGGACGGCTTCCTTTTCTCTCACACATACTGCAGATCCTTACAGCTACAAAGATTTACAGCGTACAGTTGTTAGCGTGATTCAGGATTCTGTACAACGCCATCTCTGAACGAATGGGGTAAACAACTTCAATATTAAATGGTTCAACTTTGATTAATTAAGTTATCACTTCTGTTGGGCGTACCGAGACGCACACGTCTTATTTTTTAATAGTCGTTAAACAGTCAGGATACTGGAAAGGGACCATCACCTGATCTGTAATGTCTAAACCCTAAGCCATCACGGTTTCAGCCAAGAAAAAACGGGAGGAAAACATCTTACGCTCACAGTGTACATCCGTTACAAAACGACTTCTCTGCCAATAAGGAACCTGAAGATATGGGTCTTCGACTCTGCAAACAGAACCAAAGAGATACGTGTATACCTAGAGTAGGGAAGCTATAGGCCTGTCTGTGAATGCGAGTATCCAACAAATAAAAAGAGATGGAAGATGAGAAACCCGCACTTGTCTTTGGTGTAAAGAGAAGATGAAGAAGAATCATTTATTCTATCATAGTACTTCCACAAAGTAACTACAATTTATAATTATTTAAACTGTATATCATTCGATGTTGCAGTTGCGGAAGAGAGACAAGTGGAGCTCATTTGCTATCTCTATTTTTATGATGAAAACATTTTAGGCTGGCTTCCCTGCAGTAGTATATTATAGTAACTGTATGAATTAAACACGAAAAAAATTTCAAGGTTGACTTTAGAACCTAGGGTAGTAAGCTACTATTAGCTTATTATTAGCTTTCTGTATAGAAAGCTGAATAGGTAAAACGGGTGTTGGGACGTAAGGATATCCAACCATAAACCGAAAGCATTCTCTTTAGCACGTACTGTACCTTGCTAAGCAAAGGACGAGGTTATCAATATCTGTAGAAGACTGGGTTTTGTACTACTCAAATTTGAGGGTAAAGGTGCTCAAGTTATTTACCTGACTTAATTATAGTTTACCACCGTTGATCTATACTAATATTATCAAATATAATCAGTTTCGAAGAGTCAGTAATAATCATCCTTGACCTGTCTTCTATATCTGGTAACGTTGAAGATATAACAACTGTTTATTATAAGTTAGCGCTTGAATACTACCTCAACTGGTAAGTGGTGATGCCGTATTGTATGCTAAAATACGCTGACTTAGTAAGGTCACTGTGAACTTAAAGACACCCACGTTTTAATCAGACGGAATAATGACAAGGACAATCTATTCCAGTGTTTCGCAGTGCCATAACGAATGACGAAGAAAAACGCCGTCCGTACCAGGGGTCATCATTGACGCGTTATCGAT
Source organism: Perichares adela (assembly GCA_018251795.1). Classification (NCBI taxonomy): domain Eukaryota; kingdom Metazoa; phylum Arthropoda; class Insecta; order Lepidoptera; family Hesperiidae; genus Perichares; species Perichares adela. Next base: position 7,460 of record DWPQ01001642.1, on the reverse strand, counting down.
CTATAGAAATTAATAATACATAAGAATACACGTCATAACTGAAGGTCAGGAAATGTAGGGATTTGTTTTTCAATGACAATAATCAAATGAGCAAATAGGTCACCTCATGGTGAGTGGTTAATGTTTCTAATAGAGATTTTGCTGTTGGCCCTAGCGGCCTTTACAGCTTCACGCCACAGAAAGGCGAGCTTGGACTGCTCAGCCAGAGAACAACATAAACTGGAGAAGAGGGGTTGAAATCTCTTTAAAAAAAAGCGTCCTAAGGGCACCCCTGTAGGATTTTGGTAAGTGGTGATAGCCATCCTTGGATAAAGACATTCCCCGGCTTCGTCTTTCTTTGCGTACCGCGTAGGAGTCTAATAACTTGTCCACAAGTGTTGTAACAACATCGGTGTTCCCCTAAGTTTAATAAGCATTTTCTAGACGTAAGGATTAAAGATGCAACCAATTTGTATCCACCGGACACTAATGGATAAATTCCCGTTCATTGTTATACGCGGTTCGGATTTCGTTGTTTACACCATACGCGTATATTCAGTAATAACTATTGTTACACGACAACATAATTGTAACTGTAAGCGATACGTTGTATTTGTAAACGCTGTGTTGTGTCTAATTGTAAACGTTGTAGTGTAATTTAAATGCTATATTGTTATTGAAACGCTATATTATAATTATTGTAAATGCTATATTGTAATTAAAATTATTCACATAGAAATGTTGTTAAAACACGTCATATTTTACTATTATTATAGTTTTGATTAGTTATTTCATCATTGAGTAGAAATGGCAAACAAAAGAATTGAAAATGTTATTTTGTAATTGTTGTAAATACCATATTGTAATTTTAAATGTAAATTAAAAGTTTGTACATCGTTTTGTAAAGATGAAAACTCTTAGATATTTTATCAGAACATTGTTAGCATTTTCTTTAACATTTCTATAAAATTAAATTATTATAACTTAAACTAAATTTTTGTTAAATAATATAAACAGTCTTATTCAAATCATGGTCCCATGTTTAACTTCTAATCAGTTTTTATTATTTTTATTTGATGGACACAAATTTTTTTTTTGATATTTTTTATAAACTTTACCGAAACCTTCGAGAATTAACCGTAATGTGTACTCTGAAAGAAAAGTCTGAGAAAGACGCCAACAAAATGATAATAAGGTGAGTATAAAGTCCAAATTAAAAAACTTTATCACGCCTGGACCGAGCCTGTTTTAGATTATCGGAGCTCAGAATAAGTTCCATTTTATTAGGAAAATGAGTTTTAATATTATAGAATTTACATATAACTCGTAACAGTTTAATGTTAACTGTCAAACAATCAGTATGGCAACCTAATGGTAAGTAGTCACCAGTGTCGACAGATGTCTGCAGCATCAAAAAGTAGCAGCAACGCGTTGCCAACCAAGGAGGAGCAATGGACCCTCTACTAACTTATCCATACTCCAATTAAAACATATAAAAACATTTTAGGTTTTTTTTAATTTTGTACTTAACTAAGATCCCACCTGATCATAAATGGGGATATTAACTTTACTTAGTTTAAAATGAACTCGTTCTAGCTGTCTGTTACTTCAGATCTTTTGAACTATTCAACAGATTTTACTGCAATTTTCAGTAATAGATTGAGTGATTCATGAGGAAGGTTTGTATGTACTACTTATACCCTTAAGTAATAAGAGTGGTCCATCCCAAACATTTAATTTTTTTGGACAAATAATGATTGATTACAGACATATTCTACCAAAATGTAGTACATCTTCAATCAATAAAATTCGATGATGGAACTTTTTTCATTAAACACGTAAACTTTTCTGATGGAATGTGTCCGAATCATAATAATAGTGCAGTTTTTAAATAATTTGTGTTAAAAGCAACCCTGAATATTTTTAAACGTTGAATTTCATAAATAGTTCTTTACATCGAAAAGTTATGTTTTCATTGCTGTAACACCTGTGCGCGATAATACTTGTCTATAATTATCCAATAAGCATATTTTTGGTTCAGTTATTTTCGTTATAACACCAATGGTAATGTGATGGTTTGAGCGTTAGTTAAATGATCGGGAGGCCCGGGTTCACATCCTCAACATATCAAATGTATAAATAAGTATGAATGTATAAGTCATTCCTAGACCCGAAACACTTTGTCTTACAAGGAAAAACATTGTCTGGACTAGAATAATGTTTTGTAGAAAATTGTTTTTAATTAAAATGTAGCCTATTTTCATCCCGAGACCTTCCAGTAATGAGATTTTACTTATGATAAACCGATGTAGTAACAAATGTAAGTTAAATGGGTCTCAAAATAACCCATCGGTAGAAATCCAATTGCCTGGAAACCAGACAGTTCTGTTGTAGAAGGATCGATAGCCATGACTCATCTATTGCAATATTCAGAAGCCATTCCATTGCCAAATGGAAAAGTACATTGGTATTACTTTTTTAAATTTACTGCGTTACCGTGGAATCGTGATTTATAAATCGGGAAGTTAAGTTTATGATTCAAATTCTAGAATGATTTAATCCTTTGGGTATTTTGTTAATATAACCTCGGACGTAATATGACGCAATTTTTTTTTTTTTTGTGACGTATAATTCAAGAAAATTTATTTGCAAGTTTCGTGTTACTTCAATTATTGAAAGTATTGTTTTTTATTAGCTTCACTTGTAATTAACAAATTTAAGTTACAAGTGTACTCTGTAACATAGTCTTGTAACTTAAATTCCACTTGCTTTGATCCGATTTGCCTAAAAATTCGTACACGTGCCGAGATCCGATGACAATAAATGTAATATGCGTATTTTGTGTATTATAACGTTTACTGTAACAACAGTTAAGTAACTTGAAGTTAACTTAAAAAAAAATAGCTGGGAAGATAGCATGTAATATAACGGAGGCCCAACAACTATTTTATTATTTTAAATCGAAATAGGATAGGATTTTATTAGAATCCGTTCTTAACGGGCGTCTACGTCACAATAAAAGTGACAATACCAAATTTTAAGACATTCAATTATACACATAAGTAGAATACACTTCGTGCATTATATAAATGGATCCACTGGTTGTTAATCGTTGATTTCGTTTAAGGCATTAATGTCGTTTTGACATTAACTTGAGTTGTAAAAATAAGAGAAGATGAAAAACATGGAAGATGATAAATCTATCTGAATGAGAATACCTAACCTGAATAAAGGTCATCTTATCACGTCGGATATTATTAATGTTCCAGTTGTCGAATTATAATTAATGAATGAATATCTTATTTTTCATCCGTATTTAATTCCCATGTATCATTTTATTTGAAAACGTCATATTAAGACTTGTAAGCGTTCATATTGTATTATTTAAAAGTGAGCCTTATACATACTATACATATATACCTACATTGAGATATGTAACGAATAGATATCGAACCGACACCGGCCGAACATTAACTTCACGTCACAACTAGTAGCTACACATTTATACATAAAACAACCGTTACTCACGATTTAATTTTGAGTTCGTTCTCAACTCCTATTTAGTTCCGCTTACCCAACTTTCCTTACTTAAAAAGTCATTAATATAATACTATATCATTATGCGGGAAGGAAGTTTGTGCAAAGTTTTCGTTGAGAACGATTCTGCTATTAGGAGTTAGCTTTATTGTGCTGTTTTCTTTCATTACCGTTTTTATGGTAAGTTACGACAGTGATAGCCTGGCGGTAGAACGTTGGTTTCCCGAACGGGAGGTCTTGCGTTCGATCCTCGGCGCGCACCAATAATTTTCTAAATGATGTGCGTATTAGAAACTTACACACGTAAACTTACACAACTGAGAGTTCTCCATAATATTCTCGAAGGTGTGTGAAGTCTGTCAACCAGCACTTGGCCAGCGTGATGGACTTTAGCGGTAAAACCTCTCAGCGTGGGAGGAGACCCGAGCCCAGCAGTGGGACAATTATGGGTTATTGTCGTTGTTGTTGTATGGTACGTTAAAAAAATCGGATTCGTATTGATATTGTTATTCGTATACGTGTTCATAGTCATATCATAGTTCATATCATAGATTCGGGTTCACTTCAGGTTTTTGTTTCAATTTAAATAATTGCTCTATATAGAACTGTAATTCCATCCGATATTGACTATAGTTGACCAATGGTGTCCGTAGCCACTTATTCCCCGGTGACTGCTTCTATATAAATTAACTTATGAAACAAAACCCATTATAAAGTTCCCACTCAGGTAAATATTATAATAAATTACAATATTATATATTATTATCGGGTGGGATCGTAGTCATGCACTAACTTATATAAAATAAAATAAAAAAAATATTTCCGTCAGTCGTCAATCTGAATATTATTATGTGCGCTTCGACTATCACAATTTTTCATTTAACTTATTATTGGCGAAGTAATGGATGTGTCTTACTTACACCGATATGAAGTAAAAATTGCAATTTGAGCATAAATATAGGTCGGTTAATAGATTCATCATGATCCTGAATAAAAATTGTCTAAATTAATATTAGGTACCTAATATTCCTAAGTTTTCTAAGTTATAACGTAATTAAGTTGATGTATTGAATGCAAAGGATTCGTAATTTTAAATAGTTAAAAGACAAAAATAAAGTTGGAATGTATGTTTTTAATAATAAAATAATCGCTTTTTACTAAATGCATGCACGGTAATAACTAAACTAAACTAAAAAAAGTTACCATTTTGTCTGTTTCATCCAGGTAATTCTGGCTGGACTTTTTGAAGGGACTTTCACTGGAAGATAGAGGAGGTTGTGGAGAATCAAATAGGCTATATATTATCTTAATATTCTAGTGAGCTCGGGATTTACGCGGGAAAAACTTTGTGATACACTGATTTTCACTTTGTTTTTTGATTTCACTTGAATGTTTGACACAATTTTCAGTTTGTTAATGCTGTAAATGCAAAGGTGTCGTAATTTTAAATAGTGAAATAATTATTAAATACCTTTGACATCAAATCGGATGTAAGAGATCTCCAACTTTGAGGGTTCTGCCGCATTACCTCAATTGTTTGTTTACAAGGGTCCACGTCAGAGTTGATGCGGACTCAATGACAGGTGGAGGCTCTAAAAACCCTGATATAAGTAAAACGAAGTAACATGACAGTGACTAAACCTTATGTAATTTTGTTCTCACTTGTAACCGTTTTAAAGTTGTTTTGAGTTTAAATGTATTACTTATTGACTTGAAATATATTTTTATGTTGGCAATGCAGTTGTCAAATTGAAACTTTTGCCGATAAGAGATAGATAATATATTTAGAGATCGATAATGTTTGATCTATTTTTAATTAAACGCAGATCTATAATGTTTATAGAATATCAAAATTCCTGTTTTAATGTTATAAACAATTTGTACTTTGAAATTTATTTAAATTTTGTTAAAGTAATTTAATTTAATTAGATTTTTATGTACTTTGATGCATTGTTTTTATGCTGTCGTTGCCTATTATTATTCTAGCACTTACCTAGGACTTCCTTGTAATGTTTTTTTAAAAATGTAATTGTGTATAGAATGTTGGCGACCTTTTAATAAACAAATAAATATTCAGCCAGTCCCACTTGCCTCGTTTTATAGTTCAGTAAGAGTTCTCTCCTTCACACATTAATATAGAGACTTATATAGGACGAACGTTTAATATGCGTGACCGACGCGCGCCCATAAATGAATACTAACTTAGTAATTTAAACGGCCAGTAGTTTGGTTCTTGACCTAGTTTCAGGGTTAGACCAAAGAATGCTATGATGGAAATCCCGGTAGTGACATGTGGGGTAAGGTTTGTTTATGGGTGATGAGTGTAAAATTATAATAGTAAACAGTGATCGCCTAGTTGTTGAAATTCAACGAAAGTAACTCTGTCTGTCTGTTACGCAATTACGGCCAAACCGCTGTTACGATTGTTATGAAATTTCACTAAAGCTTCTTGAATTTTTTAGAATGAAAATAGGATACTTATATTCTCAAGTTTTTTTTTACTTTTTTCATGAATTTCATTGTTATCAGTTATCACGAATGCGAAGTAATATGAGGGTAGAAAAAATGATAATGTGGGTACGGTCCGCTTTGTCAGCACAATAAGCGACGAATCGCGGCTAGAGCAAGTTCAGTAAGTGAAATTATCATTGGTTATCAATGTATACATTGGTCGTTGATTTTCTGGGCAATACAAAGTCTGCCGGGTCCATTAGTTCAACCATAGATCATTAAAAAAAAGGTTTTCAATACCGCAGGTATTTCTGTATTTTTTACACTTCTACGCAATAAACTTAACTACTGAAAATATGCACGAAACTTTTTGATAACCGCCATTGTCAAAAACGTGAAACGATAACAAAAGAGTTTACGTATATTGAGCACGCATGAGGTAGTGTGTCAAATGCATTGTAGTGTGCGTTAATGTTTGTTTTGATTACTTCTAAATTGTTAATGCGTAAAAAATATTGAGCGCATGCTGTATGTAAATTTTAACTATGCCTTTCATACTCATCCGTCTGCCCAATTTTCGCAGAAAGGGATCTAAAAATTTCGCTTCACTGATATATCATATCCCTCGCGAACATGTGACTAAATACGGAATTATACAAGCCACAAAACATAATTTCGATACCATATAGCAAAATAGAATGTAAATGATGTTGGCGTCCAATAAAACAATTGAAAGAATTTTTGCATTATAAAGGCACCTACTGTTAAAATAGGTTCATAGCGTTTCGGCTGAGCGTTGATATGTCAGTCAATAATTACAAAGAGTTTATATTATAAAAATATTTTTGTAACAGCAATTTATTCGATCTTGTAGTTTTAAAACTCCGCCGGGATTAACGAGCACTTTAGTGTTAATCCACGCTTATACTCGTACGTTCGACAAGCTTTGGGTAAGTCCATTTTTATGACTGGCCGTTAATTGGAACTATTCAGCTTAAAAACCACTAAATCATTTAATTTATAACGCAAATTGCTGTTAAAGTTAATAAGTAACAGCAGGCGATTTATCTATCCATAAGTAATGTCATTGGTGTCAATAATAGCAAATATTTCCCCGGGAATGGCCATCTCACCACGACATCCCCCTCAGGGCGATGTCCCAAGCAAAGATACGAACTCTCGGCGTATCTTACACACTCATACATAATAACCCATAATTGTCCCACAGCTGGGCTCGGGTTCTCCTCTCACTCAGAGAGGATTTAAGGCTATAGTCCACAACGCTGACCAAGTGCGGGTTGGTAGACTTCACACATCTTCGAGAACTTTTTATGGAGAATTCTCCGGTGTGTAGGTTTCCCCCGATGTTTTCCTTCACCAAAAAGCAAGTGACAATTAATTTCTAATACACCCATAACTTAGAAAAATTATTGGTGCGCTCAGGGATTGAACGCACGACCTCCCGTTCGGTAGACCAATGTTCAAACCACTAG
>DWPQ01001641.1:0-11883 GCA_018251795.1 Perichares adela | reverse complement strand
ATGGCATTAATATCGACACTCCAGCATGTGGTAACTTATAGATAGTAAAACATGTAAGAAATGTCTAAAGGAACTATTGCCGCTGTGCCACCTATTCCTTTATTTAAAGGTCTCTATAATTGTTTTATATTACTACACACCTATTCTTCTTTCTCACCAGCACCTAAGACTGGTGGAGAATGCCATTAGGCATGAAGTTTAGTCCATGTATACCATAGTTTTTTTATTTAGTTTATTTTTTTATTCCTATGTATTCCACAAGTGGCCAGCATAGTGGATTAATCCCATTATACTATGGCATTAATCCCTCTCAGTATCAAAAGAGACTCGAACCCAGCAGTGGGACTATTATGGGTTGTTTAATTTAAATTTAAATTTGTTATGTATGGATATTTGAATAGCCTAGGTAAGGTGTTACAGAAATCTATATATATAAAATTCTCATCTCACAGCGTTAGTTGCCATACATTTATGAAATTTTGTACGTATATTCGGTAGGTTTGAGAATAGGTCGTAAACTATATTTTATACCCCTAAGTTACAAGAGGGGACCACGCCCAACATTCTCTTTTTTTTATTTATGAGCAATTAAAAAAAAAATTAGGATGTGGCAATAGAGAATATTCTCGATAGAGAATATAGAGGTTATATATATATTTATATATAACCCCCAATTTTCACCTTTCTATCACCAACCCCATTTTTTATAAACCAACTTCTACATGGCGAAACATCGTTGGCGGGGTCAGCTAGTACCTAAATAAATGTTTATCTCTGTATGTTTCCGTATGACGCAAAAACCGCTGAACAGATTTAATTTTAATGCTCGGTCCGTTCGTTACTTACATTATGGGTCATTAACTAGAACACTTCTCGTCCCGGGAAATGGATTTGTTCTCGCAAGACAAGGGATACATTACGTAGGTATGTTCTTAGTTGTTATACCTTTTTGTATTTATTGCAATACATTAGTATTATTTAATTAACACAATTAGTAAATCGCACCGTTGTCTCGATAAGTGTGTGGGTGAAAAAAACTTAAAATAATTGGTTTGATTGTGAATAGGCTTAGAAACCTATATGAACTTTATGTTTTATTGAAGGTTTAATAGTGGACGTAGCATCAGTTTTCCTGCCCGGTAAAGCAGCAACATCAGATGCACCTATTGGATCCAATTGTGTTTTCAAACTATCGAAGAAACAATTGAACGCACACATACAAACAAAGTTTCATCATCAAATCCGTCTAGCTATTCAAAAGTTGTTGGGGGGGGGGGGGGTCAAAAAGGGTTATGTGGGTGTTTTAACCACTAAAACCCCTCGGCATCCTTCCCACGCATATGGCGAGACTACGAGATCTCATTGCCTAAGAAGCTTCACATTATAAGCCATCCCTGCGATACTAAGATATAACAAGTATAAGGACATTTTCATTTCTAACGGATATTCCTTTGATGGGAACGATATAGACTGAGAATTCGTCAGAAAATCGAATACTAGCATCATTTCTGTTTATAGTACGGATCGTCTATTTCAAAGCAACGCGAATCAAGTGGTTCCGAAGTGCATACTGCGAACCGTTTGATCTCACCTTTTGATCTAATCTATTCACGATTGATAGCAGTTCATAGCAATGTGATCCGTTTTTGCTGACGTCGTCGTGTTTCCATTTTATACTCTACGAATAAGCAATAAGTGTCAGTAATAATTTAAAGATGTTTAAATGTTTGCGACGTTGTGAGTAAATGACGCAATCAATACTAATAATGATAAAGAGGAAAGATTTGCTTGTTTATTTGTATCGAATAGGCTCGAAACTACAGGACTGATTGTAATGACATTTGGCATAGAAATAGTATACAGCCTGGGAAATGGCAAATTTATATGGCAAAATAGTACATTACGATACGAGCGACCTAAGTGGTCTATCATTGCAAGGAGTGCAGTTAGCGCCCGAGCGTAGCGATGGTACTAAATGTAGTGCAATGATAGACCACGTAGGTCACTAGTATCGTATATTATTTTATAGCACTGTGTGATATAAACCCGCGCACGGTCGCGATCGTGCGTAAAATGCGGGTTTTTTTCACACTGTGCTATAAATCAATTTTTACATAGTTTGAGCTCTGTACATATATAACAACCCGTAATTGTCTCGCCGCTGTTTATACAATTAATACCTACTAGCAGTGCTATAATAAGGATGGATACATTTATGATTATTAATTTACAGGTTTTTCCGATCTTAGTAAAATTAAATTGAAAAAGAATACGAGTGAACAACGTAAGTACCACTAGGTAATCACAATTTTTTTCAACCTTTAAATTGTAACGGTCGCTAAAACCTTATTATGTCGTATACATTCTACATATCTTCGCAAATTAAATTGGTGCCCCTACCACTTTAACTCGACTCATTCGTCGGAATTGCCTCCGTCGCGCCCTCAATTGAACAGCGTACGCAGCGTCGTGAATAATAATGAGAATTTACAAAAAAAACTGAATATTTCTCGCTACGATATTCTCTATAAAATTCTTCGCGGAATATGAGAAAAAATCTAGATAAAGAAAAGTCTAGACAACTTTTTTATGAGAGAAAATTGTTTATTCATATATATGACATATGTTGTATGATACACTTACATTATTATAAACGACTTTTGACGACTATATTCAGTTGTTAGTTATCCAGGTCGAGCGACGGTCTCGGCTCCTCTTCTTGATAAGGCAGACATGTGTGTGTCAGAAATATTTATAATATCTAATTTGTGTTGTATGTAACCCCATAAGAAATCTTAGAGCTGGGGTGTGATTGTGCAAGCTATTAGAATTTGTTTATATTGTAATAATTCATGTTATTTTGTGTTTTTAAATATTTATAGCCGTCAACCGTAGTCCTGATTGTCACCGCTTGTGATGAACGTACTTGACACGAAATACATCACCGACACGTTACTGGTTGAAAAGAAACGATAGATACGCTTATTACTTGCCTTCTCTTCTTTTTAGCAGTGACACTCAAGAGCCAATGATCTCTATGTTCTACCTTTTAATCATTAATTTATCTAATTTTTATCTTAAACGTCTCTCTTTTTTATCTCAATCTTTTCGTTAACATCTACATTTACTTGTATGCAAATAAGTAAATAATTCCTCCGTTCTTTAAGAATCCTGAGATTTTAACTGGGATTTAGGATCTCGAACGACATAGGATACTCTGTGGCCCGAGGGTTGGTTCTTAATGAGGGAACAAAGGGTCAAGGAATCTCATGATGATTTTATTTTAAGTGTTGATAGTGAAGGTATGTTTTGGATATGTATTAAAAATTATTTAAACTAGTTTCGTATCGAGTAAATATATAATATATACCTATATATGACATCGCTACAAATCTGAATAAAGTCAATATTATATATGTCGCGAATGTTTTCTAGGCAAGATCAAATAGGCTTTTACTAAGTTAGTGCGCTTCACCAACCACCACATTACCACTTACAACTTACCATTCATGAGACGGGATCATAGTCAAACACTAACTTGTCTTAATTAAATAAAAAAATCATTCATATATTTATTATTCAACGAAATAAAACTGAATGTAAAACATTATTTGTTATTTCATTATCAATATTAATATAATCCTATCTCGCTGTTGGTAATATGGAAGTTTCATTTTCTCGGGAACAAACAGATTGCCCTAATTTATTAGTACTAGTTACGTGCGACTTAGTCTACTTTCGACATTCACGCCATATATCTGTTATTTAGAAGTAAAGTCATAAAGTAAACAAGAATGATTCTACACTATTGTTCCGAGTCACTAAAGTAACTAGCTCCACAGAAGCAAACTTTAGACACATGGCTTGAAAGGAAAACATTTTAGCAATTCTCCGAAATGTATCAACTAAACAACACAAAGAAAAGACAGCGGGCCGTGACAATGTTCCATACAATAGAACTAGTCAGTCATTGAAACCAAAGTGATCCGACAGAATAACATATAACATTTATCCGAAAGTTCCTTCGGCGGCCTCGCGATAGACTTTAATTCGAGCAGTTTTCGATGTCTTCCGCAGATTCTCCTCAAGTAAATCAAGTATGTCCAAAGTTCCGCTGGATTCTATAGCGATTTATTCGGTAGTTAGACGCCGTATCTCCGAACGCATCTCTCGGAACGCTTAATGAAACTTAAGAGAATACTTTCCCGGCAATCCAATATGGCGTCAGTCGACTCCCGCGGATTTATTTCGCACTCGATAGGATCACGATACGAAGCTCTCACCACACGTAATTTAACTTCCCAAAGCGGATTTATTCCAGTATCCAAAAAGAAATTATATGGACTACTCTCTGAAATATTGGAAATTTGGTCCCTTTGGTAATCTTCAGGCTACTTTACGTTAGTGAAGTTATGCGTTTCAGTATAATATTGAGCTCGTATGTCGATTTTATCATTTGCAAGTTTACGGTATCCTGAGATCAAAGCGTTTCCGATAAATAAATTACCGTTTTCTTGAGAGCTTTCTTCTTTAACAATTGTTAAAGGACCTTAACCTTATTAGATTCAGTTGAAGCATTGTAACTAAAATGTCAGTATTTGTACTAGTAATAAAACTGTAACCGGGTCAAGTCGTTAAATTTAATATCCTTTTAAAATTTAACGATGCATAGTCTGTATTTTTGACATAGACTGTTCCCCTGAGAAAATCTATCACGCGCATTTGGAAAAACAACTTAGTATGTGCTTTCTGTTGTATATAATTCTGACTACTTTTGTAGCTTTTGAATTAAATTAATTTTGTTTCTAATTTATACCTCAAATGAATCCCTAAAACGAAAATAATTTAAATCAAAAATAAACGAAGAAATCCTGTAAAACAATTGTTTCTTGTTCGAGTCAACATAAAAACTTTATCAATGAGTTAACTGAAGCGAAGAGTGGGTGGGTGTTAAAAATAGAGTTAGGCATTTAAAATCTATTTACTTTGATATTTGAAATCCCAAGGACCATAAAAGCATTATTTGGTCTCCGTGAATTAATTGTACCCCGAGGCTCAAGGTATGCTGTGGATTGGATGGATTTGTGACTGATCCTTTAAAACCTTTCCTTACTCGTGTGTTTCCTCCAATGCCGTTGCGTCTTGTACGAGATCAGTTTTATCACCGAATTTATTTTTATGTTCTTGCCAAGATAAGCTGGTAGATTCCTGTAAAATAAATAGTGTTTCGTCTGAACATGGCTTTGTATTTACTCCCGTATATTTCTGTTTGTAAGACTTTTAGAAAAGTAATTTTAGAAAATAAGCGCTGGGCAGAGTCTCACCATATTCATTTTGTGGTCCGCAATTGTTGTAGACAAGAGTTAAGTAGCATCATACTTACTATCTCTAGGTTTCCTCGAGAAAGAACTGGTATAAGTTAGAGCGTGAATTACAAAGTTTTTAGTGCAAAAGAATTCTCACTTCCACTACCATTATGTTATAGTACACGAGGAGCTTTTATTAACTCTGTCGCTTTGGTTTTGTAGAAATCTACACCTACTAGTATTCTTAATGGGAAAGTAATTCTGTCTGTCTGTGACGTGATCACTGCTAAACCACTTGAAGGTCTTGGAATATATATATTTTTTACTTTTTCCAGGAATTTCATTATAGATACATAAAAACAACATTCTCAACAACATTGTCCTAGTTTAGTCGCTGCTTTTCCGGGCAGAACCAAATCTGCCGGTCCACTAGTCCGTAATAAATTCAATATTTGCAACGGTGAATAGAGAATTGTAGAAAGGATTATATTTGCTGGGTAGTTTAAGTTCGTGGATTTAGCTATTGCTTTGTTTGGTCAAATACTTCAATTGGAACGGAGGTTAAGCGTCGACCACCGTACCATTCAGGCCCGACATTCCCCATTCGGGTCCATTCGTCTCGGCGTCGCGTTCCCGACGACTTTGATTAATCGGCCCATCTGCAGCCAAGAGGATTGGCTAATGAAATTACCTCGTGTATTGTACTTCAACGTTTACGATTCGAAATCGATGTGCACGACAATACACGTTCAATTAGTATTTCAAATAAGCCCTTTAATTATTATCATGAGAGAATTACGTTTATGATGTACTGTAGTTAACTTAACTCATTGATACGTGAAATATTTATATACTACTAACTGACTCCGCAAATGTCGTTTTGCCTAAATGGGGGTTGGTAGAAGAAGGATGCTACTTCAGGGTTGTACGAATTTATCACCCAACATAATAAAAAATAAAAATAAAATACATAGTACACAAATTTAAAAAAAAAATTAGATTGTACTACCCGAATATACATAAAAAAAATATATTTAAATCGGTCAAGCCATTTGGGCAACTAACATATTACGAGAATTTTATATGTATAAAAAATATATGCAATCAAATGCGGCATACATATAAATACTGAATTAATCTTCTTCCATATCTTCGGTGAGATTCAAAAACCGATTAACGTCTATGCAATAAGTCCTCGAACTTTTAAACCCATCGCGCTCCAATTCCTCTGAAACCGCGCCAAAAGCACGTGAAAATAGCGATATCGTACTCGTACATTTAAGCAAATGTTTAACAGTAATATCCTTTATAAAATGTTATGTCATTATCGTTTATTTCTTTTTATTGTAGTTGGCTACCGCCTTTTAAAATTCAAGATCGCGATCTCAATTTAATTTAACGAACGATTTTATTAGATTTGTGGCAATATCTATAAAACTGAATAGATAAATATTAACACTGCACTTCAAACTCATGGTAATAACTATACGTGAGATGTAACACAATAAAAAAGAAAGACATAGCGTGTATACACTTTGAATCCCTGATGCGCTGGAGTATTACTACGTCACTATTTTTTTACATATTGGAACGTTTGTATAACCTCCCCTCCCCACTTAAATGGAAAACTTAACTTAACCTTTTTTCGTTTTAAGACCTAATCTTCACAATGCAATAGGTCTCAATGACGATGTAGTAGCTGGAAATTTAGCATTACGGCCTCCCTTTCTACTACATGAAGAACAATAATCCCATAAAACAATAATCGGTATTTCAATGTTGGATCCAGACAAACTGTATGCACAAACGACATATCGTCGCGGACGCTGTTAACAGCTTATCCGTATTCCATCGATCTGGCGTGTTTCACCAATTAATTCGGCCGCTTCCGTTGACACATAAATCTACAACCTCACTTTACAACCTCGTGTACGCCAAGCTTTGCGTTACGATCCATGAAATCTGTTTCCCTAAGTAGATGAATATCTGTTAAAACGCGAAGTATATTTTTCAATATTGGCAATGTTTGAACGAACGGCGCTCCATCATTCATGTATGCTGTTAACATTCCCGGTAAAGCTGTATAACGTTTAAGATTTAAAACTCTTTAGCGTGGAAGTTGGCTCGAGTATATTTAAGTGAACTCCCGTCTGAGTTACAGGCGTTTTGTAAAATACAGAACTGTGAATTCTAGCTACTCTTATATGCATTTTCTTGCAGTAGCAGCTCTGTAAAATACGAAAAAGAAACTACAGTATTATGTTTGCTCAGAGTTATTGAATTCGCACTTACTTGCGGACCGAATTAAATTTTATTTAAAATAAAAGAACGTTATTCTCGCATTTAATTATATATTTAGTGTAATCCTACCTCGTGTTTTAAAAATGATTTAAGGTCAGTAGAACTCAAGCAATAGTATATTTACAACCGTGAAATCTAAAGCTGGTTCTAAGTCAGAAGCACTTCTCAGTGATTCTGATCACACTTTAGAAGAAATCGTTACTCTTATTTTTTTTTCAAACTTTGTCAGGGCCAGGGGTTCAAACACGAAAAGTTTTGGAACACGTAGAGAATCGATGGAAACCTAATGAGATCCATTTACGAGGAAAGACTGGGAAGTATTACCTATGTACGTAATTCAGGGATATTTAGTGGAGTCGGGCAAAAGGCAATTTTCTATTTCTGACGGAAGCCGGAATTATCTGTAATCAATCGGACAAAAGAAGGGAATGAACGAAGTTATTTCTCTTGGAGTCGGCAATTTATCACTTGAATCATTTGTTTCGCGAGTTGTCAGCCAGCATTGTTTACTTGGCTGAAGAATGCTCAGATGGATATGATTAAAGAGCGGGGACGTAGTGTGTCGGTGCGAGGGTCTTAATGGCTTTTAAGATGTCAGGGTTTGTCAGTCTCACTTAACGCAATCGCTTGATGTCTTTTGCTTGTCTTGGCTGTTCGGTTTGTGAGTGGTGACAAAATACACGTATTAATTTTTTATTCATCTACATCGTCATAGACATTAAAAAACAATTAACCTCGAAGTTTAATTGTAAGTTAACATACAACTTGGGTTTACATTTTAAAATAACGCATGTATTAAAATTTATGAGAATTTAACTTGTGACGTCGATTAAATTAATAACACAAGTTTTAATTACTTGTTCAAATCTTGTTTTGTGTTTGAAATAATTTAGTTTCGGTGTCTATGTTTTAAAACTGATGCTATTTGTATGAATGATGAATGAAGCAAAGCAAGCTATAACCAGATCTTAAATAACTTCTCATGGCTTGGTGCACCTGACACGAGTATGCTAGCATCTAGCATACCTGCATAGCTGCTTTATATTATACGTAGGTTTATGAGTAATTCTAATATCAATTCTTATATCATAAAAAAATTGTATCTTTAAACCCTAACAGAATCAACATATATATCTTAATCGTATATTTACTTACCACCACTTAAAAGTTAATCTTCAACAGGTACTCTGGTAAACTTATAAATCATATAGAAAATTTAAGAATCATTTGTATACAATTTTGTATAATTTAATTAAGTCTTGAAAATTTAGCTGAAGCCTTCAGCAGTTTACAAAATGATACATTTTAATTTAAACGCGTACGTGCCGCCAAAAGTTATTACTTAGTAGCTATAAAGGAAATTTGCTAGGTATACGCGTTTTATGAACACTAAAACAGCGAGTAATGTTGTCGAAACATATTACTTATTCTCATAAAACATTTTAGAGGTATGAAACAAGATGGCTACCACCCGCTAAATATCATTTTCATGATCATATTACGGGTAATAAATTTATTAACAAATATCAAAATTTCACAGACACAAGCTTTATAAACAATTTAATAACTCTAGCAATATAGTGTATATAGACTTTAGATCTCGATATGTTAAACTGGAAAGAAATTTGGAGTGTCTCTGGGCGCTCTACTTGGACCCAAATTATTCATGACCGTTCCCATTTCAAGAGGCTATTCAAAATCCTTCTATGGCACAAAGTCGTGTTAACGACTGCTCAAAAGGGTTAAGCCACTTCCGTTTTGCGAACAACATTATCCCCTTTCTCTTCGTTCACACAGGAAGTGGAAAAATACCGTAAAACTTAAACGACGATATCGGACTCGAGATGAAAAAGCGTTTCATTTAAACAAAGCCAAATGCAGTCCATCGTTTACCAGTATTTGTGACTTAAGTACGACGTAAGCTTTTAAGGTTTGTAATTTCAACGCTTAAAAGTTTTACTTTGTAAAATTATGATGCTTTACAAACAATTTTTACGGAGGTAAATATAACTAACTTTGTCTGCCTGTTTGTGACGTGATCACTGCCAAACCGCTGAACCGATTATGATGAAATTTAATATGGATTTACTTAAAGGTCTTGGGATGAAAATAGCCTACTATTTCCTGTTCTTTTTTTACTTTTTCAGAAATTACAGTGTTTTAAGTGATACATTATGTTGTACAAAAACATTGTCCTAGTCCACTCGCTGCTTTTCCGGGCAGAACAAAGTCTGCCGGGTTTACAAGTGAATGTTTCTTTCTTTCTTTCTTTCTTTCAAGTACAGTTATGAATCTGTACAATAGGTACTGCAAAAACAAGTTAAAGTAGGGTAATTAAACATGACGATTGTTAAACAGTGTTTACGTAGTTTGTAAACTGAGTAATATTCTGGCACGCGTCGATTCGATTGTAATCACCACGTCTGCTTAATTACTGTTACTATTTCCCATTTAACTCTAAATTATTTATGAAATTGAAACTCATTTTATTAGTACACTCCTACTAGCGCACGGCGGTTATGAAGCGCAGCATGAATAATGAAGCTTGCTTCGTATTTGTATGCCGTAATTTATGCAAAATTAGTATATATTCGCCGTAATTTTAGTGGAAGTCAGGTGGAAAATTGTTGGGTGTTCGATTTCGTTATGCACTCAGATTTATTCACTGAAATTTTAGCGTAGGTGTGGGCCTATGTTAGCCTTTTACACACATTACTGGCTTATTGCAGAGTACAAAGGTGTTTTTGTGAAATGTATAAGGTAAGAAAGTACACCGCCAGTGACTCCAAAGTTACTGGCGAATCTGAGTGTCGAATGCCATGAATTAATGTCTCCCATATCGCCTGACGTGACTCTGGAGCACAAACAAGGTCGTGAATTTGACGCGTGTGATATTTATTCATGATTGTACCCATGTAATGATCGCATGCTTAACTTGGTGTATATCGTTCACGGTCGACAGGAATAAGGTACATTAATTGCATATTCTTATTACAGCTTTACAGTAAATGAAAAGATAAATTTCATTTTAATACAAACTACATTGACGCAATGCGCTATCGGAAATGTCTTGGAAAAAACCTACCCCAAAGAATTGCACTATAATAATTTAACACGTAGGTACAGTAAGGAAATAAAAAATGAATTTTAGCTTGCAAACACAGAAGTCACGGGGAACGCTCATAAATCATCGCATCTAGGGGATATCCACTGAATACGTGCGTCCGTAAAAATGAATATTATTTCGGTTTATTGTCCTATAAAGTACTTCGAGCGAGAACGTTCCGACATCCATAATGCAAGTGCTTAAAGTCGAGAACGAGAGACTGCCACCGCAGCTCGTGCATTCCTAAAGGCCGATAGAACACTCAATTCTTTTTGCTCGCGATCACGACACCGGTAACGACTTCCTCGCAAACGTGCCTCGCAATGCAACGATTGTGAAACACGCGCGAATAACCCTCCCGACGCCGTGTCGCTTAGTCACACCCGCCCTTTGTCATTCGTAAAGATACGAACAAAACGCACGCCAATTGTTCCAATACAAACGGAAATATTGCCGGCCCAGTGAAAAATGAATATTTTTCCAGGCGAACATCCCCGTGCCGGCTCCGAGAACTCTGACGTAGTAAAAAAAAATTCGCAATTTGCCAAGAAGATTCGTAAAACGTAGGTGATATTCTGGAATTTCTAACTGATTTTACGGACGTCCATAACGTCGTTTAGGACCGACGAACCCGCGGGACGGGTTTCCGTGAAAAATTACCGCTGACCGAGTGAAGGCACCTAAGCATCGCTTTTAGCCCAGTTTTGGAACGACTAAAGTCTGGGCACGACCTGACGATTTCCTCAGACCGCTCCAATTTACCGGAACGCATCTGCCGGCTAAATAGCTCGCTCCGTGCCTCTGCTCGCTCCTAATAAACGGCCGACAAAAAGCGAGATGTCGCCTCCATCCGTTCAATTTCAAAATAAGATAAACGTGTTGCACCTGCATGCCACCGACCGAAAGGACGCAGAGTTCGAAAAGTCCCGAGTTTCAGTTTGATCAAAGACTAATTGTCGGGAGTGGGCACTACAATTCGAGTGGTTTTATTATGCGCGAGTGGAATGGAGGGCGAGCAATTTGGCGGTACGACCGCAAGAGCTGCGCATGTTTATTAGAGACATGGACCTCGGCGCGGTCCCGATTTGCATAACGGTCTCTGTCGTAATTAGAAACCATCTCGGACGTCCCTCCTTTGTCCCGTCAAGTCTGAAGGGGTGACATCAAACA
>DWPQ01001640.1:0-11885 GCA_018251795.1 Perichares adela | reverse complement strand
GTATATTGTCATCACATAATTATGCTGCTTGATATATCAGATATTTTTGCTGCGCACTGCAGACATATATTATTGAATTCGTTCATGGGACAGATATTTTTGCTAATCTGCAAATAGTAATATATTTATGCTCGTGACTGTACCACTTGCCATCATGTGGATGGTCAGCTTTTTCGTCAGTCGTTCTGCTTTTAAATTATACAAAATCTATTATTTGTCTTTACAGCAAAGTATTTACTATTAAGCATCGCTATTATTCAACTATTTAGCATCGCGCCTCATTCTATTACCAATGTCGAAAACATATCAAAGATAGAAAGACTACGTGTATACATAAGTCAAGTAAAGTAAATAGTGATAAAATACATAATTAGGTTTCATCCTCATTATCATCGCAACCACATAAAGTCTGAATGCTGGGCTCGGGTCTGCTGTCACAGATAGATAAGATCTACGAACATATCTATCCCCTGTCTAAATGCAGGTTTGTAGATTTCACTCATCTATGAAAACATAGAAGAAATCTTTGGTGTGGTCCTCACATTGCAAATGAATTTGTATTCAATACTAGGCTATCACTGCTTAGTATTAACACATAACTTAGGTTATAAGGGCGTAACTAAATGATGTATACATGTAAGTTGACTGCGTAACTATATAATATATAAAATTTTTGGGTTGGGACTCGATTAGCACGAATTAAAATTTCCACAAAACAGAAATATTATGCCTGCGTGACCTTTTTAATTACGATAGTACAGTATTTCTATTACAAAGTCTTAGTATGAGTATACACATTATACTTTATACGCCCGTCACATATCTGAACAGTAAGACTTTGGAAGATATCCGTACGGAAACGGACGCAGAAATGGAGGTCGTGTACCAGGAACTGATTTAACCGATCTACCTACTTCCACCTAGAACTTTACAAATAGATAAAGCATATTTAAATAGAGCATAGTAATTATCCCTTGTATACCAGCAGTCTTGTGCCTGCGTACTGATTGAAACCATAATTCAATCAAGCCATCATCTCAACGAAACATAATACTGTGTGAATATGAGCGCTGTTGGTCGAGTCATTCAGACGATCATGAATATACGCAACTACGGTATAATAACCTAAGCAGCAAGCATACACTTGTAATTTACTAGTAATTTATATAAAGACTTATATTACGAGCAAGTAATCTAATTGTTTTATGACATTTTATTGATAAATTAGTACATGATAATAGTTATCTTTGATTATCCTCATCATCAATTCGTCGTTTATCGGACCACCACCAATAAACCTCTCACTCCTCCGTTGACGTCATTCAATGAATGCCTTCTTAAAAGTTCGTTCCATCTGGTTTGGAGTCGGTCCACGGTGGAGACCCAGCTCCATTCGAGAACTCGGTTACCCCCGTGGCCATTGATTCTGTAACATATGTGACTAGCTGGTGCTAGAGCGCTGATAATACAATCTTTTCAAATACAATTATTTGAATCATTAATTTTCTTGAAGATTGTCAAATTGTGTTAGTGATAAGCGTGAATTTGAATTTCCACAAAAAAATAATGTACGCCTGCGTGACCTTTTTAATTAAGATAGCTCGGAATTTCTAGGACAAAGTATTTCTCAGTACCTACTTAATGCTAGCCAAATGCGCGCTGATCACGAAATTTACGATCCACTTTAACTACACTCAAATTTTATTTATACTATAAAGATTTATGTATTATATAAAAACTTTGAAATAAAAGATAAATAGGAAACTTAATGTTTTAAGAATTAGAATATTTTGCCATCTTTGGTTAAACTCAGCGGCTCATTGCAAGACCGGCCTCTTGTCGTAACTGAAAAGGCCAATTCACTTAAATTAAACTGTTCTCTATCCCTACCAATACGGACCACGGTTTCATACTACCAACACTTTAATAACCAAGAGCGTAGTCGAATGCGAATCTAAAACAAAATCTAGATAAATCGATGTCTGACCTCAAACGAATAGAGAATTATATAACTTTCAACGAAAATTTCACAGTCTTAAAGATACAACAAAAGTACATTTCAGGACATTTAATATCAGGATAAGGTATCTATATTTTAATCTCTCTATTGGAGACAGATATGTACTTGAAACGCCCCCTGTTCAGTAAGAGGTGAAAAACAATTTTATCGTGTCAGATAAGAGATCAGTTTTTTTGTTATCCAAACAGCTATTGGTATCAAAAAGTTTATCAATGCATTTCGACATTCGGAGAAATGCTACCAAATATTCCATTTAATAAACATAATGTTTAAGTGCGGTTAATATTCTTACTTATTAGTAAAAAATAACTAAAGATTTTAAATAAATAAATTCAAAATTTTAAATAGTAACGAAATGCAGTGTGCAATCGTAGTGATATTTAAATAGGAATCTACAATACTAGTGGGCTATTTTCACATTTACTTGGTTACCTGTATAACGTTCGCCATCTTACTTCTTTGTGCTACTTCAAATTTCATTAAAGTATTGTGTAGACTATTACGTAATAATGTTCGGATCGCGCGCGTCCACGGCTGTGACGCTGGGCTTGTTCCCTATCAGCCCACCGCTAGCCACTGGGATCCTCACTGCCAACTTGTTCCTGTCGATACCAGCCGCCGTAGCTTCGTCTGCCCGTATGCCATCCACCAGCATGTCTGCTGGGTACTTCCCACGGGTATAAAATTTACATACTTATTTACTCCCGCCACCGCATCGGATGTAGGCTACATCCACGAATGGTTTTTCCCATTCCGTAACAGTCCTTTCTACTTCGCTTTATATGCGGATTCTCGCCTCCGAAAAATACTCCTTTTCCGGATCTGTCTGTACTATCAATATAATTTATTTAAAAACTAAACATTTTTTCTGTAACTTAAGAGGAAAAAAGGACTCCTTAATTTACTAATTCGTGCCATTCTGTGGGTCGTTAATTAATGATACATACCCTTGACTGTTTGCACATCATACATCGAAGCCCAACAGGATATTCAAAACAAAACCATAACACGTAATGTATTACGTTGTAAGCAATAGCTAACATTCCAATACTTCTAACTGTGACATATAAATGAGGATAAAACAAATGACAAATCCATGATATAATCCTCCTTATCGCTTGACGTTTTCGGATTTCGTCAACGCTAACAAAATCTATGTTATCTAAATCCCGAGACTTGTTTGATTGTTCAGGTTGGAAAACGGTATTCGTATGACGGCCAAGCGAAGTGGTGACTTGAACCTACCCATCAGATATTACCTAAATTCTGAACTTCATCGGGTTCAAGACTGATCAGAGTGATGCATTAGGTGAAACCAGTCCCCAGCTGTGGACTTCCAGAGACTAATTAACGGATGGATGGTGCATGTCTAATCTAATTAACACCAGGTTTAGCGTAGTTAGTAACTATCATGTAATTAGTGCTGTAACGATAGAGGAAACTATCGTGACGTAACAGTTGTCTGGGAAGTTTACATAACGGCGTGCAGAGTCTGACAATCCATGGTTAGCAATATAACTGACTCTGATATTTCTGACCTATGAAGACTCAATAGGACAGGGAATCTTTGATTTGACTCTTTGAGCTGAGATTATTTTCTTCGTGAACACAGCTAGTGAGGACTAGCTCAGAGCCCCTAGACAAAAATGTTAGCGGTAAACTTGTTTACGGCTGAATTAAAAATTATGATTTTAGACATGACATAACAAAGACATTTTAGTTTGGTTGTACATATTTATTATATACCTATCACAAGGGCCCACGTTATTTTGTTTTTCCATTAAAATTAAGAGTGAACGTCTCTGCTTTAGTGAATTGCAACCTCACTTCAACCTGAGCAAACAAACCTAAATCAATGTTTGATCACTGAATAACACAATAATTCTTTTGAGACCGTACCTATCTGTTAGCATGATTATTTACTGACTCATGCGTAGGAGTATTTACAGACAACCCAATCATACAATAACAATTCCAAAAATTATAACCAACCAATAATATCTAATTAAACATAGGTCACTGTAGCCACATAACACCATGAGAAAATGACAGAGAAAAAAGAGATTTATTAATCGTCGTTCAGTAAAAGAACACTTTTTTTTTCAATACAAAAAGAAATACCTACTAAAATAACAGGCAAACTACATTTACTCCCATAAAACAATATCTCAAGAACAATGGCAATAGATTATTGACGTAACATACGGATTTACTCGTAAAGGTACTTCTGTAAAATGTTTACAGTCACCCATTCGATAAATACAATAGATAGGATAAATACAATAGATGGTTAACGTTATTTATCTAAGTATATATAATCATATACTGTGGTATTTTTTTAAATCAGTCATCCATCTAGTTGTGTTGACTGTATGATTTCTTCAACAATTCGCTTCTATCGAGAACCATCTTTGTGTTTGCATGGGCATAGAAAATATTAATGTAGGCGCAAAATTGAGATGTAGGATTTGGCACGCAAAAGATATCTACTAAGAACTTTAAAAGTATCACCATAATTGTTACATCAGAAACCATAACAATATCGTGTATTATATTAACAATAAGAATATAGTCTGATACAAGAAAAAGTGTTTCAAATCCATATTTCTACTATACAACTATAAAATTGAAGTGTTTGTTTGTTATTAAAATAACCACTTTTTATTAAATGCATATGTATACACGGTACATATACCAAAATAACATTTTTTACAATTTTTGTCTGTCTATCTGTCTATCTATTTGTTCCGGGTAATCTCTGGAACTGCTGGAACCGATTTAGACGGGACTGTAAGATAACTGTAACACTGTAAGATAGCTGATGTAATAAAGAGTAACTTAGGCTACTTTTTATCTTAGAAATCCCACGGGGTTGGGATTTACACGGAAAAAAGTTTACGACGCATTGATTTCCACACGGGCAATTCTGCGACCACAGCTAGTACTAAATATAACTAGATACCCCTTTTAGTTATATGTACTATACTGACGTCCTAGTCATTCATATTAAAATGGATGTACTACAAGGATTGTTATCGGTTCTTGCTCCAGGTTTCCATTCTGACACATGGTCATCGTCGATAAGATTAATATTTGCGATGAGTATCGAATATTATCGATATTAAATGTTTGATATTCGCTAAACCGTCCTTGTTCCGTTGCCCTAATTTCATCAAGGTTTAAAAAAAGTAAATTTTGATATTTTTTAGTCTTGAGTAAACTTACCGTCCAAGTTACTAATAAGACAAGTACATCTCATTAGATTTATGTTGGACCATTGAACTTTAACAATGTTAAGTTAATAACTATTTCAACGATTGAAGCCGTTCACGCTAAAGAATTTTAATTTAAATATCCTAAGGAGTTTACAGTTATAGCCCAAAGTCGATTAGAAGCTGTATGGATTAAGTATTCTACAAATGAATTATGTTAATAGAATAGGTAATGTATGGAGGTAAACAGATTAATTTATCAACAATGTTTTGCAAGCAAATGAGAACTTATAACATTGAGAGTATCAGAAACGCGTTGTTGTCCAACAAGGAAGCGAAGCGATGTACCTAGGGACTTGTTAATTGGCCATTCAACACTGTAAGCGTAACATATTAATCATTTTTCACGGTTGATTTGAGATTTAGCCAGACAAATACAGAACCTTAACAAAACAAGTGACGATGTAATTAACCAGGGTAGTACAAAGTTTATCGACCTCTAAATTATGGACTATGGCGCCTTCATCTCGTCCGTTGATCACCAGGACCACAAGTAGATGAAGTTAACTAAGAATCCAGCATAGGTTAAACCCCTGAACCCCAACTCAAAGTAATATAATATGATTTTAAATAGTTGCTGCCATCTAGCAGATTTTCAGATACGATGATTATTGCAGGAAAATTTGAATATATCAAGCAAAGGCGTGTTTATTATGAACATCGAATCCCCCGTAGGCTTTACTTGCATGATGATTCTTGAATAATCACTTGGGAAAAATACAAGGAAAACTATAACGAGGAAACCTTTAATGTTTATTCTGTTCACAAAATGATGATTTAGCTCATCGCTGAATCAGCAGTGATTTTGATCAGTTAGTTTTAGAAATCACCGCGATGGTTATCTACAGGAAATACGTAACTCTGAGCAAACAGGCAAACAAGGAGCAATTTTTCTGTCATTATGCGTTATTTTATTCTTAGCACATAATACTTATAACGTATGAAGTAGCTGGATATAATACAGTTGAAATATTTTGCAATAAATGAATATCACAATTATTAACAATATGTTATTTAATACGTTTAGAAATAACATGCTTTAAAAATATATACGGTATCTACGCAATAAACACGAATAGCCTTGATAAATGCAATATGTCATTAATACAATATTTGGCCAGCGCGGTCGATAACAGGGCATTTAATTTATCTTGTTATATAATAAAATTTATTTGTACACTCTTGAGATAAAACTATAATAAACAACAACGTTGGGGTGTAACAGCCTACGTCAATCTTTGAGTTGAGTCAACATAATTTCTTATGGTACACCTTGCTGAAAAACAGACGAGGTTATTGCGCTAGCTTTCTGTTGTCGGAAGAAGCTCTGTACCACTCAATTTACTAGTCTATTTATTTACTAAAAAAATACATCAACAGAGAAAATTTAGCGAATCAATGAACAAGTGAATTAATTAGCCACTTTCACTGAACATGATTCAGAAAAATCGCTATCCAAATATGCGGGTGGTTACAAAGACACAGTTACTCTTCAGAAATTATGATGTGAAAAGTAGTTTCTGTTTCTATAACGGTTATACAGACAGATAGACAGACAAAAATTTTACTGATTACATTTTTGGCATCAGTATCGATCCCTGATCACCCCCTGATAGTTATTTTGGAAATATTTTTCATGTACAGAATTGATATCTGTACAGATTTATTATAAGTATAGAAGATAAAGCGCAATTTATATTTATATACCAATATTGTTACATTTATTAAACATTACGTTTTCTTGTTACCAGCAAACGGGAGGAACGAACGGAGCCATGGCGGAAGTTGGGGTATCGCAGGCGGTGCTGGTAGAACCCCGTGGCGACAACGGCCGCAAGCTGCCTCAGTACATTGCGGCTTTATCTGGTATGATGTTCAAAATACATTACATTACATACAATAATACTATAGTTTCATCAAAAACATGTAAAAGCAAAAACAAAAGTCATTCCGCTGTTAAAAACGCAGGATTTGTAGTTATCAATTTGAGTATGTTTGCAAAAAACGCTTCGTTCATTCAAAGTTATCTTACTCGGACTTACACCTCTTGTCCTATTTGGGGTTGGTTACTTAAAACTTTCATAAGTGTCATAAAAAATACAAATAAATCAAAGGTTACGAAACCAATAAAGACATGGTACGGTAGTGGTTAGATAATAATGTTAATATAATTAAATAGCTAGAGATATGGCAGCCATCTTATATTTCCTTTGTTTTATAATTTCAGCCACGCTGGGGGCATTGGCTGCCGGTAGTATGTTGGGATGGTCGTCGCCCGTTATTTTCAAAATAACCCAGGAAGATAGCACGGACTACGATTTTCCCGTCTCATCCGCTGAAGGCGATTGGGTATCTTCATTGGTCAATCTCGGTGCCGCCGCAGTATGCTTCCCAATCGGACTGATCATGGACGCGATAGGCCGCAAGACTACTATGCTACTGCTCATCCTACCTTTCACTCTGGGCTGGTTGCTCATAACCTTAGCAACGAATGTCGGAATGCTCATGGCTGGAAGATTCATCACCGGAGTAGCAGGCGGCGCTTTCTGCGTAACGGCTCCCGCTTACACGAGTGAAATAGCTCAGGACTCCATACGAGGAACATTAGGAAGCTACTTTCAATTGATGATCACAGTCGGTATTCTGTTCGCGTATGTTGTCGGGAGCTATACCAGTGTATTGGTATTTAACATTCTCTGTACTATAATTCCTATTATATTCGGTGTGATCTTCTTTTTTATGCCGGAAACCCCTAACTTCCTCGTAATAAAGGGAAAGAACAAAGAAGCCAAGGACGCCCTGATCAGACTCCGCGGAAGAAATTACGACGTTGACAGTGAGTTGAATAATTTAATACACAAGGCAGAAGACGCCAAGAACAATCCAGTGTCGTTCCTCTCCGCCATTACGAAGAAGACGGCCGTCAAAGCCCTAATTATCTGCTATGCTCTTATGTTTCTACAACAATTATCCGGTATCAACGCTGTTATTTTCAACACGTCAACTATTTTCGCAAGTGCCGGTGCGAGCATTGAAGCTGCTATAGCTACCATCATAATTGGAGTAATTCAAGTCGCAGCAACATTAACTTCAAGTTTGATCGTCGACAAATTGGGGAGACGTATCCTCCTTCTCTCTTCCGCTTTACTTATGTGCGTGTGTTCCACCGCCTTGGGAGTTTACTTCTTTTTGCAGGACATGCACGGTAAAGAAGCTGATATCGTCCAAGCTATCTCATGGTTACCTCTTTTATCTCTTTCTCTATTCATTGTAGCATTCTCTATTGGTTTAGGTCCTATCCCCTGGATGATGGCTGGAGAGCTCTGTCTTATCGATATCAAAGCCTTTGTCGGATCCACCGCGGGCACGTTAAACTGGCTCCTCAGTTTCACGGTTACTAGCACATTTAATTCGTTGAACAGTGCCATTGGATCAGGCCAAGTATTTTGGATGTTCGCTGGCATTATGCTGATTGGCTTCTTATTTATATTCTTCGTTATCCCGGAGACAAAGGGTAAGAGTACGGACGAAATTCAAGTGATGTTGGGAGCTGAGCCGAAGACTCTCAATGTAGACGAAAAGAAATAGGTTATTCAGAGACTGAATTTTTGGAAGAAAAGTATTTTATACTAAGACTAACTGTAGTTCGAGGCACATTTGCTGCCGCACAGTGCAAGGTATAGGTACTGAGTTCAATGCAATACATGACAACCATTAAATAAGTTTCATTAAAGAAAGAAAGTTATGCTATGTTCTTGTAATTATAGCTTCATTGTGCGTTGAGCGTGCTCATAGCTATCTTTGGTAACGCATTGATGCTTTTGTAAGCAATATTAGTCGAGTCATTACCAAAGAATTAATCGTCTCTTGAAACTTGCATGTCTTAAATGTCGACACGCTAACTAGGGTTAAGTAATATTGCTGTTCAAAATGTAATTTACAGATTATTTATTACTTACTACATATTTAATTGGCGACCATTTTTAACCAATATGTGCTGTTAACAAAAACCAGTAGTTATTAAATAATGTTAAAATTGATAGCATAATTCATATCAACTAAGGAGAATAGACCACAAATATAATATATGGATTAAAATAGTTACATATTTTATAGAGAAATTTGCCATACAATTATGATAAACTAAATATTTTCGTAATACAAATATTTCATAAATTTTGCCATAATATTTATAACTATTGTTATAGATTTATACGAATTTATTGGTTGTTTTTGTAAAATAATTTTGTAGTGGCGTAAACATCAAACACAATTGTACATTAAACATATTATATTTATAAGCATTAAAATTAACGTAAAGCATAAAATGCATTGTATATTTGATATTAAGGGTTGCATTTATTTAGTTTTTTTGCCAGGAGTAATTTACTCGATACGTAAGCAAACACTCAAAACGATGCCACTAGCAATATATCGTTATAAGGCTGTGTCGGTTATTTGTAGCGGGAATTTGTAAAAGTTACAAACAAAAAATCTACCATGTAATTGATATTCTACCTACAAACGACCAATAAATATCAATAAGCCTTAAAATAAACCCACTCATATGGATTTTTTTAAATTATTTATGTCTGTAAATAGATACATTTATTAATGTTTTTATTCACTACCTTTATTTCAACATTATTTATTACCTTATCAAGTCAACATCAATGTATTTAATATTTAGAATTTATAACAGAATAACAATTTGTATAATTAATTAATTTTCACTCCTATCTGTGACGTCCTAGAAATTATAAAATAACACATTCACAACAATGGTTGGCTATCAAAAGGTTCCGTAATATACGACCTAAGTTGAATGATTTACTGTTCTTTTTTTTAAAATTTCACACCATAGAGAATGCTTTAATCTTTCACTGTAGGTGGGCAAGTTATCTAAAACTGTTAGTGTGAGTAGCTAATGTTCTTGAGTGCCATCAGGAATACATCGCAAATGATTCATCAGGAGGGATTGTTTAGTGTATGTAGTATTAAGTTTAAGTTTGTAATAAGTAAAAAAGGAAAAGTTTCTTAGATGCTAATTTAGATAATATTTTACACGATTTCAATATAGTCGATAGGTTGATGTCAAAACGGAGGCAGTACCAACTATTATTCACATAAACTTACAATAAATATTGCAAAGCGTTGAAACGGCCAAACTTTTTTATGGCACCATCAGAGTTTAAGCAAATGTAGACCCGTAAAGTACGAAGTGGTTCTTCAGTCTCTGCTTAACATGTATAAAGTGTATTTTGAGCAATTAAATTTCATTTTATTGAGCTCTGAGTAGTAGCTACTCAGCAAATAAAAGTAAGTAGAGACTATTTAGTGTTAAGATAGGTAGGTACAGTAGAGTTTAATATTTTTATGTTCCTCCATAAGTTGTTAAATATTTTGAATTTATGTCGCCAAGTGGCGTAAGTGGCGTTTTAATTTGTATATATTGTTATGAGATTTAATAAGAAATATGCTAATAAATGTACACAGTTTATTCTTTGTCTTTTATAAAATTTTTACCAACCTGTATTCGTATACCAACCAAACTTCCGTATATTCCTCAAACTAAATATTAAATATATAAATCTAGATTCGTTTACTCGACGCGTCTTTCACATAAACGCATCATGGTCCTATGGTAAGTATGTTAAGTTATTATGTCTTGTCGTCAGTTTTTCTGCTCTTAAAGCGAATTCAGTGTATGGGTAAGTTACAGACATACTTATATCGTGGGCACAACTGGGACTAGCTGTGCTAGCGTGTCTGAATTTTTACCTCCTATGAAATATTCATTGCAAATTTTGTCGTCGGGTTCTGGATACCATGGCGTTCCATCAACACTAGACAACAAAGAATAATACAATAATAAATAAATATCCTATAAAATTCAATGCGAATAAAATTTGTTAAATATTGTAATTTATTGTTATGTCAAACATCACTTAGATACTATTTTCTAATTAGAGCAGTTATCAACTATATTTTTTGATCTAATTTCCAGGCCGCTTTAGGAAAAACAAAATTTACGCTAACTGTTTCTGCTGGTATTTTTGCAGTTTATAACACAACAATAATCCCCTGTTAGTTTACATTTCCGCCACGGCATGCGCTGCGATCGTTTACTCTATCCCCTCCATATACTTCGCTCGGTTTCAATAGCAAGGGATCTATCATGCACAGAACATAAACTGAAATTTCAGATTTTAGTAAATAAAAATATTTTTCACTCTAAATTTTTCCATTACAACCCTTCACAATACAATTTATATAAATGTCACAAAGCAACTAGACCGCGATTCTTTAAGAGCGATGCCAAAATTTTAACAATGCGAACTTACTCTATTAATTCTTGTCCTAGATCAAACTTTGATGTTGTGGCATCTTGCTTGTATTCTTGAAACATAACAATATAATGCATTGTAAAATGTTGATGGGTAGGACTTATGATAATGTTGCATCGTCATAATTATAAGCCCACAGCTGGGCTGGGCTGGGTCTCCTCTCAAAAGGTCACGGATTGTCAGCATTCACACACCATCAAGAACGTGGACTGTCAGGTCAACAGGATTTCTTCTGAGGTTTTTCTT
>DWPQ01001639.1:0-11887 GCA_018251795.1 Perichares adela | reverse complement strand
TGTTTATCACACAGAGCTATAAAATAATATACGATACTTGTGACCTACGTGGTCTATCATTGCACTACGTTTAGCACCCTCGCCACATCACTTAGGTCGCTCGTATCGTAATATACTAGTGAAATTCTTTAATTGCAGCTGATCCAAAACGATCGTGTGGGGTACCACTACTCAGCGATGTGCCTGGCAGCGTGGCCGACGCTGCTGTGGCTGTCGGTGCGGGAGGCCAGCGCGCTGCGTCCGCACGTGGAGCGAGACGTCGCCGTCGGACTCTACTCGCGGACCGTCTTCTTACTGTTCGACGTGAGTAGGCTATTGGCATATCGCTCCTGATCACTGAGGAGGCGTGCTCATGGAGTCATTGTACTAGAGTAAGGGAGATATAGGCGTGTCTGTAAGTGTCCAACAAATAAAAAGAGAAGGAAGATGAGAGACACATGTGTCTTTTTCTAATCATCGCAAAAAAAATACAGATAAGATTTGCTATCTTTTTTTGATGCAAACGTTTTTTGTTTGTTTCTGATGGACATTTTGCTGTTGGCCCTAGTGACCTTTACAGCTTCACGCGGAGAAACGTTTTAGGCTGGCTCCCCTATACTCGTATAATAAGTCTATGGGCCTGGACGGTAGTCAACTGTAATGAGTTACCGATTATCAATATGTTAAGTATTACACAGTAGTTTATTCATTGATAACTTCGTCTATTTTACGACAATAGCCGACAAAAGCAGATGGGCCAATTGATGGTCGTCACAATCGTTCATGGAATTCCGTGACACCAAAGACAACACAGACGCTTTACCGTCGAATATAGCAATAGTACAGAGATCAAATACCTTTATCAGTAGGATCCTAGTGGGATAATATCACCCGTTGCTCACCAGGGCGCACCACGTACAAGTGAGGTCGACTTGCATTCATGCATGAATCATCTGTTGTTTAGTCTCTCTATAAAATACTAATTCAGTAACTTTAGTTTCGTCTCACGATAGATAAACGTTTACTACATTCATTGATTGAAATCTGCTTCCAGCAATTCCTAGAGATATGGTCTGCAGTACTGACGTGGTTGGCGTACTTAGTGCCGAGCTACGCCATGACGGGGCTGTACGCTCAGACGAAGAATTCCTTTGATGGATTCTATATTTATTTAGGTAAGTCTGGCCCTTCGAGCTGGGTACGAGCTGCGAACTTTAATAGTAAGAATAGTATAATTTTAATAAATATGAACACAAATATTTCATCATGTGACGTCATCGCACCTTCCACTTTTATAGCGCAATGAAAATGGCAACTGCGAATGTTCGTAAAAAAATTTTACGGCACTACTTAGGTAGTCTACGATAAACGATTCGATTATTTTCCTGTTTATTGTTTTAGATCCCAGAACTACTTGGAATATGTCCAATACGACATATATCTTACCTATATTACTACCCACACTAGTAAAAAATATGACATAGCCTTAAAATTGTGTTTAAACAGATATATCTTTCCAGGGTACATGTTGCTATACCTCATCAGCATACAGATGCTCTGCCGGGCATCTGTATTCATCGTCCCCATGGAGAAGACAGCCGCCGCCTTCTCTGGCCTGTGTCTCTTGCTCAGCACTTTGGTCAACGGCGTGATGTTACACCTTCAAGACCTGCCGTGGTACGTCAGGTGGCTGGAGTACGTGTCTCCATCACGCTGGACCATCCCCGAGATATTGCAGAAGGAACTGAGCGACACCGCTTTGAGAAATAGCATTAGTAACGAAATTAGGTGCACTAATAAACAGGTTTGTATCCGTATTATTATATTTGAATATCAGTAGTCTAATTCTAATTTCTCATTTCTAATTTCGTGTCTAATTTCTCGCGCATAACGATCCAACAATAGGACAATGCAGCGGTCATAGTTGGGGTCAATTTCATAATATACCTAATTTACCATCGTCTGATTTCATATTATTCTTCCAAAATAAAAAATCTGTTCAAAGGCAGGGTAATCAACGCCGAAAGATGTCCTAACTGTTTATAATAAGCGACGTATATATTTTTTCTATGCATCAACCCGTATAGCAAAAGTCTAAGGTGTATCAAAAAAAATTGTCAAAAGCGCAAGTAACATTATGAAGATACTGATAGCAGTTTTTTGAAAACACATTACTTAAACATAACCTGCTAAAAAAATAAATGACTTTCGTAAAACTTCTTGAGTGCCCCACTTAGATTCGTATTGTATGGTATGCTGAAATCTAGGTAGGTATGTTCAACGCAAAAGTAATAAAGTATATTGTATTGTATAGTAAGCTTAAAGTAACGAAAGTAACGACAAGTAATAATTCATTCCATTTACAGGGACCTCTCAACATAATAACTCAGTCGTCGTGTCCCACGCCCAACGGTACTCAAGTGCTGTCCAATTACGATTATCTCCGCGGCGACCACGTGTGGGAGTGGAACGGAGAGAGCTTCCTTATCGCTCTCGCGATATTCTATGGAGTATTTGCTCTCATTGCGCTAATAGCTTTTGTACTTGATTGTACGAAATATGCGAAAACCAAGGACAGAGCTTCAGTAAAAGGGCATAAGATTACTGTGAACACGCCCTAATACCCTAGTGACGTGAATGGTGTGATTTGGTGCTAAATAGAAAATTGTTAGTTGTAATTAAAGTGAGATAAAGTTGCGATTTTAGAAGATTTAGAAAATTATTCGATTTCAATTAAATACTAACGACAAAGATTTATCTGGTTTAGGCCATGCTTAAAATGTTTGTCCAAATTAGAAACGGGTTCAATCTCAAATTTAAATGAGATTTAATAAACATTTTAAATAATTTTGATATTACATAATGATTTATGATGTATAAAATAAAATAACAACACAAATTTTAATACATTCCGAGGGTAGATCCAGAATATTTTTTTTTTATTATTATTTTATAACTATTGTAATGAGATTTTGTGAATCATACATTACTGCAACTTAAAATGCAACGTTATAATCATTTAAATATTGTATTTAAATAATGAAGTAAGACCTGTTATTTGCAGATAAATGAGGTTATAATAAAAATTGGTGCATATTAGATTTAAGTTAATGAATATAATTTTAATGTGTGAATGTACAAATTAAGGTCAATTTTGTGTATGAAGGATGATTACTATAAGTGTTCTGTAAGTAACTCCAACCCTATTGTTTTAAATGGTATTAGTACACTATATACAAAGGGGATGATTATCATTTTAGTCTCAATTTTAGTATCACAATATATATAGGTATATTTAAATTAATTTCACATTCTTTTCATTCTAAACCACATTTCTTTAAATGTGCTGTTTATTGAATGTTTCATTCTTCACTCTTCCTGCTTCATTTTGTACAACAAGAGACATCTTGCATGTAGAAAGATAAAGCCAAATCTTTCATCTTAGTTTCTAATTATTTAATTCTTATAATATGTATAATTGACGCTAGGCCCGTCTATGGGAGGCCGCTGGACTTTGTACGAAAGGTCCGTCTACTGTAGGTCGTGGAGTTTGGACCTATCAGTCGAAACCCAAAAGTACTCATTTATGGTGGTAAGGTTCTTCATCGGCTTGGCTCACCACCCTTTCCTCTATATTGAACCGTGAAATGTTCGGACGTGTTTCGATTGCAGTCTTTACTGGCATTTAAAGCCGGTAACGCGTTAGTGACACCTTCCGTGTTACGGACGGCCATGGGTGACGGTGACCACCTTTTACCTTACCACATCTTGGCCTGCCTGCTTGTTTGTCGAATATTGACCTAAACAGCATATATTATATATTGTGAAAGATAATAGTGTAAATATTCAAATGTCGAATTTATAATTTTATTAGGTAACCCTAAAAGTTCTATCACTGCCTTGTATGCTCATAGTATTTTGTATCGAAATTATGTTGGCTATATCTTTAAATATTTTTTTGAAATATACAGTCAACTATCATTTTGTAATTATTTATTTCATAGTATTAATTATAGGTTATAATTAATATAACTGAAGAGGAGCCATAAAATAGAATTCTAATTGTTAAGTTACCTTAGTTATTTCCTGTATGCCTAATTAAATTTTAGTATATAATCATAATTAATAAAACATACAATTTATAACTGAAAATTGTTTTATTTCGTATTTATTATTGATTGTAACAGTACATTAATAACACGTAAAAATAATCAATGAAAAATCTTACTGAAGAGTCAGGTACAAAAAATATTTTTTTGTTTCTTAATAAATTATGTACAGCAAAGATAGTAGCATAAATATAATTTCATAAATATTATTTTAGTCTATAAATATAACACAATTAAGGTCAAATAGATTAAAAAAACAAACTTGCATAGCAAACAATAAAATGAACGTAGATGACATACCTACCTGTACAAACAACATAATTTTTAATAGCAATTATATATCTTCATAATTTATTTTACTGGCTAAAATACATATTTAGTAATAATAGATAAATATGAATTATAATGTTAAAGGTTTCGTGAGGGACTGTATTCACTAGGACAGGAGAATGGCTTAAAGTCTAGTTTCTTTATCGGTTACGTAGACCAGTTGCGGATTATTCAAAGAACCTTCAATTGTGACACTATAAGTTTTAAACTTTTAGCATCGTGGACACTAATTATTTTAACTTTAACGGGTACTCACGGTGTCGGTACTTTATACCGTTAAGCAACTGGGATGAAATATTAGTATAACGTATAAAATACAAGAATGTGTACTAACAATTCTTATATTTTGTCACAGTTAAAATGCTAAGTTTGACACCGTCAGCGTCATAACCTTAATCGGACAAGTGGCGGCAAATTTTGACAGTTCAGAAGACAAGAGTGACGTCATGCGCTTGAGCAGTTGAAATGGCCCGCGCATGCGCAGTGATCGCACGCGCAGGATTAGAAACTCGCCCTAAAAGTACTCAAAATGCACCGAAACCAGCTGGTATAGCCGACAAATTAACTTGAAATAAATCATTCCCCTGTCATAATGATAAACTATTGTAAGCTATTTTCAGGCAAATCAGCATGAAATAGTTCGTGATATCGTTTACAAATTTCACAAACACATGGCGTGATTCTTAAGTTGTATTTCTTAAGACTATCGGATACCTTGTTATCATTTGAACGATCTTTTTCTATGTATCTGCTTTCTAGAAGCAACTTCTGTATTCTGTCAGCGCTGGAGGTAATGTCGGTCGTTCTCTCTGCTTCATTGTTAGATCTATAAAATAAATACAAGTTATACAATTGGACACTTGATAAATTAAGTAAATACCTACCTACGTACTTTATAAGTAGGTATTCAATGGTAAGTAAAATAATATTAGGTAAGTGATAGAATTTAATTAAATCTCTAAACTAATATATTGGCTTCTAATAGGCTACCCAATTTAATCAGCAAACTAAACTATGAAATGTGTACCTACATAAGAATTAAATTTACCGTCTACGTGTTATTTGGGTACATGAATATTCAAGTAATTAAAATAAATATGCACGTAATCAAATAAATGTAAAAAAAAAATCAGGAAAGAAAATAAATATTCATTTTCTCTCTCTCTCTCTCTATCTCTAGTCGGTCCCTCATGTCTGAGGATCGTGGTCAGCATCAGGGTTGCATCTGAAGCTTGATGATTTGCCTCCACAGGTTTCGGTCCAGCGCGTCTCTTACAGTCGTAACATTCATTCAATCAAATTAATATTCATGGAATCTATGTCTAATTAAGCTTTCACCAAGACGCATACTGTATCAATAACATTCTAGAAGGAACAGACACCAAGAATCATTATTAGGACTAAAAGCCTCAACTTCTATCACCCTTACTTTTTGAATAGGAACTATTTAATGACATGATGATGACGTGGGCAAAGACCATCGATTTGCGCACACATTTAATTGGCGTAACTAGTAACACTACTACTACATTTTACATCTCAGTGGAATGTAAATTAAAAAAAACTTCATCGTTTCATCTTGTGACGTTTCAACAGTCGTGTTAGTGCCGCGTCACATCTCTGACGCAGATACATCCACGTTGTAGACAGAGTAATGACGTGTGCAATGACCATTGATTTGCGCAAACAATACTTGGCGTAACTACTACTACAGAGTTATTACATCTCAATGGACTGTAAAATAAACAAAACCTCATCGTTTCATCTTGTGACGTTTCAACAGTCGTGTTAGTGCCGCGCCACATCTGTGACGCAGACACATCCACGTTGTAGACACAGTACTCGCGACCGGAGCGACTTCTGCGCGGCGAACATGGCCGAGAGAGACACGGCCGCGGGGAGGGATTCGGACTGGAGACCGAACGAAAGCATGGAAAGGATGTTTTTACGTCAATATCTAAATGTGCAGACACTTTTGATGGTCAGTGGTCATGGGGATTCATTGTCATAGCTTATGACTCATAAGCCACGCGTTGGGCCTGATGCAGGCCAAAAACTAAGTTATGGACCCGCTTATTAAGACAGCAAACGAGGCGTAAAATAAATTTCACGGATAATTCTGAGGGTGAAATCCATAAACCGAGGTTAGACTTTGTTTTAGTTTGCAGCATGGACTACTATTTTGTTGCGTTTATTAACATAATTTTTGTAAGTCATAAAAACTGTACATTCAAGATACACTCAGCTTAAGTTTAGTCTAAGTCAAATTAATGTGTATAAATACGAAAACTTCATTAAACCATAACTTTGAGATAAATCAACGTACGCTCTATAGATTTCAGAGTAGATAAGTCAAGGCGCCGCTTATTAAATATAGTAAACGAGACTTGTAAAATACATTTCACTGTTAATTCTAAGAGGCTGGTACAACAAGTAAAAAAGCATCAGTCAAAATCTGCAAGCGCGACTAAAGTTGGGTGGTACAGTACTGGAAAGAGGTCTAAGATATCCGTAAATTATAAGAGATTTCTCAGTACTTTAAGCATTATGACCTTACTTAGGACAACGGCAATTTATTGGCTCCTTGTCGAGACTGCAACAGGATCGCGAACCGCTAGACCTGGACCGAGATCTCGAACGTGAGGTTGTAGGCGGCCTTCGATGACTACTACATTTGTTTCTGAAATCAAACCACTGGGTGTTCAGCTCCCTTTAATAAGCTGTCGCTGGAAGTACCAAAAGAACCATTTGAGAGGGTCATCAAGCTTCCTTTGACGTCGTGGGTCACCAGATTCCTTGATGTCGGGGGTCACCAGCTTCCTTGATGTCGGCGGTCACCAGTTTCCATTAGTATTGCGGACGTCTATGGGCAACGGTTACCATTGATTTTATACATGTTACAGTTGTACTACGACAACTGAAGTAGAAGAATGGTAGAGATGAATATCTGCATCAATAATATACCTAGGGTTCGACAATTATTTATTTATTTAAGGGTAGATACCCTTAATCTTAGAATCCCACCTACCTATGATACTGTGCAGAGTGGCAGACCTGCTTCTGCCTTGAGCCGTCGAGATCATGCGGAGAGCAGTGACAGGTCTTGATCTTCACGGAATTTAATAAGTTTGAAGGGTGGTTCCATACTTCATCTATGCGAACCTTAGTTGCTATCTCGATTTTGGGCGCTAATATTCCCTAAAATAAATGGGGGTTATCAGCATCATAATAAAAAAACAATTGAGTCGACATATATAACACTAGTAGACCCGGCAGACTTTGTGCTGCCCGGAAAAGCAGCGCCTGGACATTGGACAACATTTTGTTTTTATATATCTCGTAAAACAATTAAATTCCTGGAAGTAGCATTTCTTCACAAACAGTACATTGGTTTGACAGTGACCACGTCACAGACAGAGTTACTTTCGCATATATAATATTAATACAGATAAGTGAAATACAAGTGAACCTACCGGAAACTCCTTAGACCTTCGCATCAGCAAGTCTACCCCATCCATGGAGCACATGTTAGGAGGAAACAGTACATCATTGAGGGACCCCAGGTACTGTGCGAGAACAACACATTGTTCAGATGCGCAATCACTGCACCATTGGATCAGCTCACAATATATTGTTTCGTCTTCTACAAACATTATTGTAAAATATAAGTTTTAACTGGAGTAACTAAATTAATTCACACACATACACGCATTTACATGTTTCATCATGTATTCAGATATTGGAAAATGTCAGTGGTCATATTGATTGATTGGTGGTAAAGCCGTTGGGCATTAAGTAAAGTCCATTGTTTATCAAAAGTAATTCAAGTATAATCTTACTGAGCAAACAACAGATGTTATTAAGGGCACAGCTCTCTTGAAACCTCTTCCTGAAGTAAAAGACATCCTTGAATAGTAGTGGAAAATTGGGTGGTAAGAGGCAAGTCTGATAGCTAGTGCCCAGAGCAAACACAGCTAATGATACTCTTCCATCTTGACACAACCATACTCCTGGACATGATACCTAGGCAAACAAAACCATTATTTAGCAGGTTTAGTCAGAGAAATCTTACTGTAGTAGATGCTTACTAATATAACACTTATCAATGAGTAAATGTATATTTTTTTATTTGTAATTCCACATACCCTTTGAACATCCAACTCGATAGTCAGTTCAATGATTTTAGGCATGTTGAGGTATCACATCTTCACTAGAATACCGAGTGCTTTCAGATCAACATTATACCATATCCAGCTACCGTTCAACAAAAATATCCTAGAATTTTACGTCACAAGTGTTTCATTTTTGCAGAAGCCCACTATAAACAACACTTATTGCAACAATTATTTCGGTACGTAAATAAAATAAACTTTAGGTAATTCAGAAAATTAACAATAATTTTGAAATTTGAAGATGCTGTTGTCATAGCAACTAAATGTACACCTGTACACAACAACAATGCATCAAATGAAAACCAATGTCACTTTGAATTTTAACTTATTATGACATGACAAGTTAGTGTTTATAAATTAAGTATTTCGTATTGCTATATTGCGTATTTCTCGTTTAGATTTTATATTCTTTGTTTTATAGATAAATTATTGTTAAGCTTTTAAGAAGTCACTATATTATTATATATTACTTTAATTTATAACGTAAGATCATAATTAATGAACTGTCAGTTTCACGATGATAAATCATGTCAACAAATGTCAATTTTGTCAATGTCAATTAATCATAAAGCGCGCTTTGGGCTATTTTAAAATTTAGACTTCTAACGAGTTGTAAAATATTTATCTCGTAGTTCAAAGTAATATTTGATAATTTTAAAATTCATAATGTCCAAAACACCTTCAGTTATTCACTGGTTTCGTCTTGATTTGCGTTTACACGATAACCTTGCTCTTCGCAACGCAATTAACGAAGTAAGTTCACAATAAGACGATATGGCTGTTTTAAAGACCTATTAGCATCACGTTATTGTAAAGATAATTTAATTTATTCCCAGGCTGAAAATCGGAAACAATATTTGAGGCCCGTTTATTTTCTTGAGGAAAATATCAAAGACAAAATAGGAGGAAACAGGCTTCGATTTTTACTGCAGAGTCTACAAGACTTGGACAATAATCTTAGGAATATTAACTCGCGTTTATTTGTCATCAAAGGAAATGCCAGTGAGAAGATGCCTGAATTACTTGAGAAATGGCATGTAAAATATTTAAGTGCTCAAGTAGATATTGACCCTGAAGTATTGCAACATGAAATTGTTATTGATGAAATATGCGAGAAGAAAGATATATTTGTTGTTAAGAGAGTGCAGCACACTGTCTATGATGTCCACAGTGTTTTAAAAAAGAATAATGGTAATGTTCCCTTGACTTATCAAAAGTTCTTATCTTTAGTGAAGGACAATCCCGTGAGAGATACAATTGAGATAACTAAACAGATATCTGACAACTGCAAGGCGTCAGATTTCGATCTCAAAGATTATGATGTTCCAACACTAGGAGAATTGGGTTTTGAAGAATCAATATTATCAGAATGCAAGTATCCCGGTGGAGAAACTGAAGCCATCAAGAGATTAAATATTTACATGGC
This sequence comes from Perichares adela, assembly GCA_018251795.1. Lineage (NCBI taxonomy): Eukaryota > Metazoa > Arthropoda > Insecta > Lepidoptera > Hesperiidae > Perichares > Perichares adela. The sequence goes on along the minus strand of DWPQ01001639.1, from coordinate 1,871 downwards.
TAAAAAGCAATGGGTGTGCAAGTTTGAGAAGCCAAACTCTTCACCAAACAGTATAGAACCAAGCACTACAGTTTTAAGTCCATATATAAGTCATGGTTGTCTATCGTCCAAGCTGTTCTATCATAAACTTAAAGAAGTGGAAAGTGGTGTTGCCCACACAGAACCACCTGTATCTCTTTTGGGTCAACTCATGTGGAGAGAGTTTTATTACATGGCAGGTGCTGGTACTGAAAATTTTGATAAGATGGTTGGAAACAAAGTTTGTACTCAAATTCCTTGGGGTAAAAATGAGCAGCACCTTAAAGCCTGGGCTGAGGGCAGGACTGGGTATCCCTTTGTGGATGCAATCATGAGGCAACTGAAGCATGAGGGCTGGATACACCATTTGGCGAGACATATGGTTGCATGTTTTTTAACAAGAGGAGATTTATGGATATCCTGGGAAGAAGGAGCAAACGTTTTTGAGGGATATTTACTTGACTATGATTGGTCTTTAAATGCTGGCAATTGGATGTGGCTCTCAGCATCTGCATTCTTTTACAAATACTTCAGAGTTTATAGTCCTATTGCATTTGGAAAGAAAACTGATAAAGAAGGACTCTATATAAAGAAGTATGTACCTGAGCTTGCAAAGTATCCCAGTGAATATATATATGAGCCCTGGAAGGCACCCCAATCTGTACAAAGAGCTGCTGGGTGTATTATTGGGGAAAATTACCCAAAAAGGATAGTAGATCATGACAAGATACATAAGGAAAACATGCAAAAAATGTCATTGGCATATAAATTGAATAAAGAAAAAAAATCTTTAAAAAGGCCGCGATCTTAATCAGATATTTGTTGATCATGTGATAGGTTCTAAGCATACTCATGATATTATTAGCAATTAAGTTTGAAATGCTTTTATGGAATAAACTAGTTTTTTTTAACTGTGTTGTATATAATACAAAAGTACCCTTCAGTGGTCGCCATACCATCTACCTACTCTATGACCACAGTGGTTCCAGAACCTATTACTGAAGTATCAGTATTACAGTTTTCATTCAGACTTACATCACATGAGCGATTGACATGCTGCTTTTTAGTTAAAAAGTGGTGCAAACGGATTTCATTACAATATTGAAAGCGTAGGCAAGTTTTTTCTGGCGTTTTGTGATATACGCATTTCATCTATTTTAATCATTTCGTCACAGGGTACGGTAGACTCGATCTCAACCTTATCTGATTAATATAAAACAAAAAAAAAGAGTCAACAGGATATATCCGCAAAATTCGTTAATGTCGAATATTTTGTTAAATTTTAATGGTGCTGACAGAAAAATCTCAGTCGCCCTAATGAGTAATATAGCGAAACGTCACTGATACTGGATGACATTTAGTGCGTTACATTACAAAGAACTATGTGTAAAACGAAACTTTTGCCGTCAAAATTGAGCGAATCCATGTTATACTAGTTTACTTTGTGCTTTAATTAAGATTTTGTTGCCATAGTGATTTACTTTGTTTGGATTACACACATGATGCCGAAAATGTCACATTTCACCCGAGTGAAGCCAGGTTTTCTTCTTGTAATTATTATAAACCTGTCGTGTGTCACGATTTGTAAAACAATAGAAAATCTACGTGTCTCGTTCAGATACAAGCGATAAATCAAACGCGCCATATTAGTTTCAATTCCTTAAGAATTCAACCGTGTTGACAAAAGTCAAAAGTGATTTAACCTTATATTTCCGTATCAGGCGTGAATAACTTGACAAATCGAAAATGATAATTTTTCAGGGCAGCCATTTTTAATTTTAAGTTTCATCTGTAAATTCAGATTTTATGTTAATAAATACTTTAGTAAGAGAGTTATTTAAAAATTCACATGT
>DWPQ01001638.1:0-11888 GCA_018251795.1 Perichares adela | reverse complement strand
AACTCTCAGGTGTGCAGGTTTCCTCACGATGTTTTCCTTCACCGTTAAGCAAGTGATAATTAATTTCTAATACGCACGTAATTTAGAAAATTATTGGTGCGTGCCAAGGAACGAACTCACGACCTCCCGTTCGGGAAACCAACGTTCAACCGCCAGGCTATCACTGCCTTTTCATATTGAATGATTTAAAGTAACTCACTTATGCTAATGCTTTTAACTTTGATTGTTTATAATAGTTACCTAGACGTTGGCTGGCCCGAGTAGCAGAGTCTTCTCTGCTGAAAGCGGTAGTCTTGCTTGAGCCCGTTGACGGCTTAATGGGCTCGAACCCTCAAATTGACGTATTCCATTCGCCTATTACCGTAGTTCACAGGGCAGCAGGAAAGTATCTCGAAACACTTACTGAGGGTAAAGGGGTACCCAACCGGGGCAGCCATTTGTATCTGGTTTCGTTTTGATTATAATACATACAAGCGATATAGGCAACCCTGATGCGAAGTTTAAGCTTATCTTACTTAATTATTCATCTAAACCTTGATCGTTTTCGCCGCTACTTAATTTGAATTAAGTTATGATCAACACAAACCTTACTTAAAAGAGTTTCACCCAATATAAAAGAAGTGGGTCCTGTTTTTACCTCTCTGGCTACCTTATTTAAGTCGTTATTTGTATCACTACCCTCAATCTATAATTACCCGTCAATTGTTTTAGTTGCGTTCTTAGAAATAAGATAAGCCCTCGCGTTTTTGTAGGTGATACCGGACCTTTGATGTAACTGATATTTATGAAGGGCGTCAAAATTTTATATCCGGTGGCATATCGGCTCGTTTGTTGACCTTGGACGTAAAAATCCTATTGGCTTTGATAGGTTTTTCTTTGTGGAAATAATAAATGGCAGCTAGTCTAATCTAAAGTGCTAACAGCACTTCCATGAAAACTGGCTATAGTTCGGCAGCGTCGTGTTTTTTACGTTTTATAGTGTCTAAAATACTAGATTTAACAGAGTTATGCTTTAGTACATCGTTTACCATTTTAGGTCAAATATACGCAAATGAAAACTAGTTTATACTGATTAGGAAGTTCAACGCCACGAATTATATCACATAATAGTGTAACGTTATAGAACAATTAAGCATTCAATCTAGATATGAATAAAATCAACGCAACAAATTAAATGATGACTCAGCAGACCGATGTATTATCGTTTAAATATATTTATAGCACAGTGTGAAAAAAACCCGCATTTTACGCACGGTACCATCCTTGCGCGGGTGTGTATCAAACAGTGCTATAAAATAATATACAATACTTGTGACCTACGTGGTCTATCATCCTCGCTACGCTCGGGCGCTAACTCTTAGGTCGCACGTATCGTAATGTACTAATTTTAAATATAATACATGTCAGTCAGGAAATATTTTTTTAAGAGCTACTTACTATACATATATTTTACTCTAGATTACTTAACTTCACTGTTGTAGGTCCTACTTCAGGTGTTGACATATTGCTGACCTTGGCGGCGCGGTTACAAACTTTGGAAAACATCCTTTTTCACAACTTTTAACTAATGTTTACCGTACTACTTAGTGTTTGTAAAACTACCAATAAATAGCAGAATTTGATTGCTGTCATAGTCCTTAAACGTTTGGTAAGAAGCCCTGTAATCATTTTCCTTCGCTTAACAATACTACTTAGGTACTTATCAATACTAAGGATATGATTGTCAGCATTCCTGTACACGATTAGTATGAAAGATATCCATGATTCATACTTAGTTATTTCCTTTAACATTGTATTTGTCAATACTATTTGATTACCGTATTAGTTGTTTTTCTCGATATCCTAAATAAAAGGTTGACTGGCAGATAATGATGTACCCGTAAGCAAATATTGCTACAAGGCAGCGGAAGCAAAAATAATTACAGTATTTTTTCTCCATTTTAGTTACTTTTTGTAACTATGAGTATTTTTGTCACCGTTGTAACATCGGATGTAAATCGTTGTTTGGTTCGTTGTAAGTGTTAAATTACCATAACCGGAATACGTGCTTTCCAGCGTCGTTTTAAATTGTTCTAGAGCGACAATGATACTCGACCCTAACTATATGTATATTTTTAGGTTTTTTGTTTATAGTCTGAGTGCTGACGTAAAAGTAGCCGGGCCACCTGATGATAAGTGGTCACCGTCGCAAATGGTCATGAGCAATACCAGTGGAGTCACCAATGCAATGTCGGTCTTGAAGGAGAGCTCTTTTCACACCTTTTTTGAAGAACCCTATGTCATATCGCTCCGGGAATACCTCAGAAGGAAGTTCATTTCACAGTTTGCAAGTGCATTTTTACACCGTTTTGACATTATTATGGAGACCTCTCAGGTACCTAAGGTGAACTTCTCAAGATGTTTTGCTTCACTGAAACACATGATAATTAATTGCAGGAGCAAACCGACGTTCAAATCAGGAGGCTGTCAATACTTGTTTGTTTATCTCTGATGGACATTTTGATGTTGGCCCCAGCGGCCTTCACTTCAATTCGTTACAATCGGTTCAGCGGTTTGGCCGTGATCACGTCACAGACAGACAGGGTTACTTTCGCATTTTTATTATTAGTAAGTATAGATAATTAGAAATGAAAGAGATGTTTAGTGAATATAACAGTAATTTATTTTGATATTGTTGCAGGAATCACTGTCACATTTGTTGTCTTATCAATCATTTATAGCATTTACATTGGCCGGTGACGCAGATGCCGCCGCGGTAACGTAGACGGAAGCAGTAAAAATTACAGTCACGCGAAATGCAATCGCAGCTACCTCTTAAAACCGAAGATCTCATACTTAACTCTGAAACAGAATTGTATTTCGAGTAAATATTGAATAAATCAATAAAAAAATTATGTTCAACGATTTTAGTCTAGTATTTACATATTTACTCAGTTTTAGCTACGCCTACTAGGCCCAACGATTTTATTAGTATTTAACAAAACCGTTCCACATTACATTTTTTATTTAATTATTTTATTTTTAAGTTTTTGTTTCTAATTTTAATCGTCTACAACTTACTATTCTACTGGTCAAGACCTCTCATTTGTTAGCCATATTGACACAGTTGTGGCAAAATATGTAATCCACCATTTTGTAGCGGCGGCCATCTTAGATTAACAACCATACAAATTGTATTTAAATTTATTCTCATCAAAACCAAAGGTGTATATACAATTTATTAGATCAATTGATCAATAGGAAGAGGGTTAAACTTTAATTACTTAAGACCCAAAGAGACACATATATAAATAAACAGGACCAGTTGAATAAAACCGTTTAAAAATGCTAAGAAAACTTACATTCGTATTAAACAATTTTATAATATGAGAGTACGAGACAAAGGAAAATTTACTAAAATCGTAAAAGTAGATATACAATTAATTATTCGTTACCTTATTTACTGACGAAGATATAATTTAATTAAACCTCTAGATAAATGAAAGTATTAGTCTTAACCACCGTTGGCATAAACTATAAATATGCAAAATGTGCACCTAGTAATCTTAGTTTTCAAAAACTAATCTCGGGTTCACGGGTAATTTTGCAACAATTTTACATTATCCCGTTATCTCTCCCTCGCCTACCCAAAATGAAATTGCGCCGGTCGATTTCCGCTCCTCCGCCTGCCCTTTCGAGTGGAAAATCAACCTTAGATACGTTTCACACCATGAAGGTATTTAATGATATTTGAACAGTTTTTATTAATTTGATTCCTATCTTATTTCTTGCATTTTTGCAAACCTATTCAGTTTGGTATTGTCTTTTGTTTAATGAAGACAGGACAACGGACCCGTTCACAACGCTAAATTATGGTTGAGATTCAAGATGTAGGCTTCCAATTGTTGGTATACCCATCTTAATCTCCCAATATAGGTTCCAGAAACTTTTCTTTTCACGGCCTTAAAGGGTCTTGAGTACAAAATTTATAGACAATAGTAAGGTGATGATAATTGTTATATAATCATGATCGGCGTTTTGAAAGAGCCAAAGTAAATATGTTTTTGTAAAGGAATTCAAGGTTTACAAAGGACATAGAGCAAAGGCAAAATAAAAAATAAACCTGTCAGACTACGTTAAAAAATAAAAATGTTTTTCAACTATGTCAGCGTTTCATTCATTATTTTTGGATCATAGCTCCCATGCCAGCTGGTGAATTTAAAACCATGGTTAAATGCAAACCTTTGTTTTAAATTCACCAGCCTACCCATCGAATTAATGTCACTGCAAATCCCTGATAAATCGGTAAATGGATTCACATTAATGCAAGTTGGTACCAGTGTTCTGGTATCAATAGGTATTGGTAAGCAAATTACTTTTGGTTTGAGTTTTACAATTTGTTCTATGGCGTACAGGAACGACATCAACGTACTGAACATGTTTCTGTTGATTACTTATTTATACTAATCATGCTTCAGGCCATTCTGATTTGAATTTATAATACACTTACACTTCTCTTCTGACTTATAACATTAGTTTATAAAGATGTACGTACCCGGCTTTTCTTTAACAGGAAGGAAATCGTACGAGATATTAACTTCATCGTCTTGTGGTATCTCGTTTTCCTCTGAAAATAAAATAAATAAATCTTTGTATCGTTAGGGTTTCTCAACAACCTGCGCAATTTTACTGAAAAGATTTTGTGCATCTCGTATGACGCTTGAAGCCCAATGCCACATATAATTGTTGCTTTTATTTCAATTTTACTTTTTTCCACCTTACGTATTGCCTTTAAGTCATCACAATAGTTCCGCTACATTACTTTCCTAAAGTTAAATTACTTAATTAAAATTTATTTTACTCTTACCAGGTTTCTCTTCAACATAAAGGATTTCTTGATCGACGTTCACTTCATTATCCAGAGGCAACTCGGTTACTGCTATAAATAAAAAAAAACAATTAAAAATTATGAAGTACATTAAGTGACGTATATAATAAAACAGCTAGTTATGAGCCATATTTTTTTTAAACATTATATTTAAAATTAACAAGATATTTAAGAAAACCTACCATTAGCATTAAATTAATCTGCGGCTAACTTTATAATTTTGACCATTATTAAGCGGATTCCATTTTTTATTTGAAGTTACATTATTAAATTTTAAAGTAGTAAACATCTAAAAGTAATAATAGATGTCGACTGATTCAAATCAGTCTTCGAAGAGATTTGGTGGAAACTTCGGAAGCACCTCAAATATAATAATATAAAAATTTAAACGAGTATTTGAAATTAAATGTTAGTTGCTATGACGAAAACTCAACCTGGCACACCCTAAAGTTCACCATATTATTTTTAAAGGTATCGAAGAAACGGAGATTTGTTAACTATTAACATTAACAAAGGCACGTGACGACTCACAAACATTGATATATAACACAATACTCACACACATACGCACACACACACACGCACACTATGGTTTAATCATAAAATGTTATTTCATAATTGGGTGTAAGACATGATGTCATCAAAACTGTACTACAACATTACTTTATTTATGAGAAATTTCATTTAATATAATTTTAAATATATTTAAGTCATACCAGGTTTCTGTTCAATATTAAGGATTTCTTGATCTATGGTAACTTCATTGTCCACGGGCAACTCGGTCACTGCTATAAGTTATGAAAACAATTAAATTTTTTAAGTGAATTGATGACGTGTGACGTATCTAATGACAGATGAATAAGCGATACAAATGATTAGTTCTAAATAATTAAGATATTTAAAGAAAATTAATCATTATCGAGGACATTGAATCAGTGGAAAGCTTCATAATCTTCATTTCTAAGCTGATCAATTTTTTTACTATGATATAAAAACTTTAAAGTTTCAATGTAAGACAAGTCAATCTTTTATAACTTATTTACTAACCAATCTTCAATAACTTATTTTTATCTACCTTGAGATTGTAAGAAGTTGTCACATTTGCAGCGGTCGCCAACGCAGGCGCCACCGGGGAATCCCAAGCGTCGGCACAGCTGATCGCATGCTCGGTAATCACAGCTGCCTTCAGACGTCCTTTCCAGACCCTCTATTGAAGTTAGTTGACATAACAATATTACACGTTAAACAGTACATTTAAATAACAACCTAATAACACGAATAAATTATTAAATTCAAATTAACAAACATATAAAAAGTTAAACGCATATTAGAAGTTAATTAACAATTGCTACGGCGAAGGAAAACAAAGTATCCTGCACGCTTTAGAGTTTACTATATTTTGAAAGGTTTGGCATATACCATTTTTTTCCTTTCGTCGCTATTTGGCCCAATAATGTACCCATCTGCCTGCCACTTTCAATGTCTGCCAATTAGCAATTGGTCACCGTTATATACTATAATAATTATAAACCCTCCCGAAGTAACACGAGAGTGAACGCGACAGTAAAAACATCATGAAGAAAAACCTGCGTACCTGAGATTTCTCCGTCATGTTCTCTAAGGTTTGTGAATGCCAATTCGCATTTGACTAGTATTGTACATGACTTATGGCCTCACATTGGAAGAAGAAACCGGAGTTTTGGGAAAAATAAGTATAAAATCTCACCTTCATCGTATACGCTAACAACAAATGCGGCGTTGGCTGAAAATATAGTAACCGCGAGAACTATTACTGTATGGTACAACATGGTGGCATCCAACGGATGATCGACGACAAACTAAACCAAAGTTTCGATGACGTGAAGGTATTTATACAGGAATACAGACAAGGGACTTTACCAGGACTTCAAATGTGCAGTGCCACTCATGTTAATTAGGGTTGGCAATGTTAAATATCTCATTAACAGAGAGCTATATAAATGGCTTTTTAGTTTATTTTATCAACACCATATCTGGTAGCACAAATAATAGTTTACTATAAATATTTGGCCTTAAAATGTATTTTTAACGTACCCTATGCTAGAATTACGGTAACATTAAGATAATATTGGGACATTGCTACGTGGGATCCAATAACTATAAAATTTTATGACCTGATTGTATCGTGTGTTATTAAAACTAAGAATTGTAGTTAAAACTTATCTGATTCAAATATAGAAACAATTGAGAATCTTAATTAGGTTTAGTAGTAATCAGTGACAGGTTATTTAATTTACTTCATGTATATACTATTTGCAGGATGAGGTTTTACTAAAATCTACCCTCAAAAGATTCTGTAGTCATCACAATCCCCAATTATCCTACTGTTGGTCTTGGCTCTCCTATCGCACTAAAAGAGTTTAGGGCCATAAAATGAATAAAAGGATTACAGCACAAATGGCGACCTTAATGCTAGTGCATTCTCTACCAGCTGACGATATCAGGAAATTCGTTCAGAAAACTATTTTAAATGGAAGGAAGAAAGTTATTTATGATTAACAGGTGACAGAAAAATGTGCAATGCGCTAAAATTAAAGTAAATAAATGTAATTACGCTTTTAAAATTTATTTATTTAATATATTACACATTTTTAAAGAAAAATGTAATTATATGTATATTCAATAATACTAGCAACATCATCATATGTGTTTGAACCCTTATTTATTTTTGTAATGAACATGAACTAAGTTAGAACTAGATTTAAGTTAGTTTAGTAAAAATTCATACAAACAGTTTATTTTTTGTTACATGTTAGAAAATTCTTAAAGTTTTATAAGTGGTTTGTTGGCATCCCTGGCAGACATTAATATGAATCATGAATTGTGCTTGTGGATAGTTTAATAAGAATTTGTATACATTGTATACCTATTCTGGACTAAATAAACTGGAATAAATAGTCCATAATAACATGGATAGTGATCGATATGAGTGGTCACTCATATAACGATCATGCAGTGGAATATTGGTGTTCACTTATTCAGAACATTTTTTTTGTCGAAGGGGAAACCTACAAAACGTACCCGGTGCCGTAGAGAGAGACACAAGTTTATCTGGGACTAGGCTTCCCAACGCGCATCTTTCCCAATCACGATGGCATGCGGCCACACATACCATCGTCCTTCCGGGGCTGCTGGTGGACGGTTTGAGCTCCCACTCTAGCCGCCCGCAACCCCGAAAGCCCCTTATAGTCGCCTCTTACGACAGGCAGCGGATACCGTATCTCGTATTCTGGTCCCGAGCATACAGGGACATACTTATTAAGAACTATGCTGTGACTTGATCGACAATTAAGTTTATTTATATCTTTCGTATCAATATTTGATAATTTATTATCATCATCATTACACAGTTACACTCAGATTTCATGAGGATTTGTTCCCTAGTCCATCGCGCTGGCCTTGAGCTTAAGCTTAGCAGAAATCATATATCTTCTAGAACGTAATGGAAGACTCTCAAATATCTAGGTTTCGATACGATGTGATTTTTGAACTTCTACTGAATTAATATTAAAAATATTGAACCATTTATACCTATTCCCTGACTAACACTGAAGCTCTTTTCGTAGTCCTTTGAAAGTACCTCGTGAAATAGTTTAACAGTGTTCCCACGAGGCCCCGGTATGCAAGTCATTTAATATTCAAGTAGCTTAACGTTCTTACTCCCGAGAGTTGCGCAAAAAACTTACTGCACCGATCTGAACTTAAATTAAGAATATTGTGTATAAAATAAAATAAGAATATGGTCAAATCGAATTGCCATTCAATTTCGTGACGAAATATATTTTTTCACTAGTAACAACATTTTTTTTACATGCGCCATAAATATTAAGTTTACATCGTATTATTGATTTAATTAAATGTTTAACTGAATCTGTTTCGTAGTATCTGTATGATACTAGAAGACGACTATCTTTAAAAAAAAACTTTGAACATAGACAACAAAGCTTTGCTTACAATTTTTTGTATACGCAATGTACACACGTTGAATTATTCAGTATATATTTTTTGGGGTTTGCACAATAAAGTTTTTTTTACATTATTTAAAAAGTTTACAATGATTAATAGTTATATGACGCACGGTAACCGAGTAAAACTGCGTTTTGACAAAATCATCTTTGCAAAAATCTACATCATAACTTAAAATACATTATATGACTCAAAATGAATGAATTCACACGTGAGCAATATAATTGCTGCATAATTTTATCGCAGATGTAAATAAGGCGAGCCATAACAATCACTATTCACACCGCGCCCGCCAGCTAGCGATAACAGTGCACTTATAGATATTTCATTTGATTTCTCGTCAAGTGTAAGTGGTACTACGAAATGATAATTAAAATCGACGTGTTTATCATCGCTTTACTGATAGTTTCAGGACTAGAAGGTATTTTATAAATCCAATATTTTTATTACATTACGAAAACTGCGTTTACGATTGCGATACTGCTGCCAAAGGATTCCCATGTACATTAAATAGGTTGTGTTTTGTTTTAAACAGCCAAACAAGCAATTGGTATGTGATCATCGCTGGTTTTTGGTTAAAAAAGTTGGTGTGGTTACACGCGCTACCAACGTTATGTCTGACAAGATGGAAACGTAATGATTGGTTCTGCATTAATGGATGCTAGAAATCCGTCTTTAGTTAGCTTAGTTGTACGAAAACTCGTCTCCTCCAATGAGACTGGTTATAGACCGGTATACAAAATATACCAAGATATGCTATAAAAAGTGGCAAACCGTCATAACAAAATATGTCGCATCCGAAAGAAATTCAGTACACAATGTTCAATCGTGTTATCACACGGGATATTAGATGAAACGAAATATGTCTCACGTCGGAGGCGTCATATTTCAACGGATCGACACATTTGGCACGTTTATTTGCTTGGCCTAAATCTTAGAGATTCAGTATGAGTCATCTCATGTTTAATTTAACTTTTCTGCTTATCAAATGTGATCGAATGTTATCGGATTATTTCATCTTGTTAATTAAATAATAGGTTGTTGACAACCTCGTATCTGACCTAGTTGTGAGATAAGGAGCGATAAGTCTCGGGTTCAATTGCCGGCCAGCATAAGCCACAAATAATTGTTTATTCTTCAGTGGAGGGTATCTCTGATAAATCATTTGTATATGTCCTGCCACTTGCAACACAGAATCCTTGTGCAAGGAATAGATGCGTAGAGTGAAAACGCTTATTTTTAAGTTAATAGCTAGGAAAGAAGCAGTCTAACCTGTCTATAGTAGGTGCTCACCGCCGGTCATGGCGCATAGCCAGACCTATTATTGACGTGATGCCATCCAAACAAGCAATGAATCTGATCCGGTCTATGTTCTCCAACTCTGCAACTAGAACCAAAAAAACACCTTTCCCAATTCCTCCGTTGCTGTAACTTTGTTGCAAAATTGTAAAATAATGTTATTACTTTTGAAATTTTACTATGCATTGGTTTCAACAGTTCAGTTTGGGTTATCACATATTAGCGTTGAACCATGTACGAGTATATTTTCATTTTCTGATACGCGATTGCAATTCTATTTTGAGATAACTCATCATTCTTTTTTGTACTGTTTTATAAATTCTCACTTGTTGTTTTTAGCACTCGATACGTACGGGTATTCCCCATACACATCGTCTCTATACATGTGTGAGTACGAATGCATGTCGAGCAAGTTGAAGCAATTAAAATGTAAATGACCTGGTATTAAGCGGATTATTAAAAAACTTGTTTTGTGACAAATTGCAATATCGTTCATTGATAAAACATGAATTTAATTAAATGTTTTATTGCATTGGATCATAAATTTAAAATACGCTATTTATAAACGAATATAGGTCATTGAACAAATGATTCTTGTGAAGATGAGTGAGAAAAAAACTATTTTGATAAAAAAAAGGTTTTTTACCAACGCGCGGGGCTCCACGTTAAAAACCAATGACTTTTAAAAAATTCAATTCGACTTTTATCAAGCAAATAAAAGCTAAATGGGTATTAATAATAGGCATTAATTAGACTCAAATTAAAAAAGACGATAATGGGTTATGATGATAATACATAATATCCCTAGTATTGCCATATAAATGAATTGCGCCAAGCAGCGCTATATTAATCGTAGGCCCCTAAGCTCCGCAACGGGGACTGTCCCTGACAGTGGAGGTATATATCAAGTTTATGGACTTGACTAGAGATATTAAATAGAGGCCACCGTGCGTTTTTATATCTTAGCCTATGTCGAAGGTTTTTGTGAATAAAACAGACGCTGAGATTTATATGTACCTCAGTATTTAATTTAACTCAGCAGTATTATAGAATGGTACTGACCGAGCCTCGCTTCGATGTGAGAAACAGTCGTTATGTTTCTGCAAACACAATCTATACTTATTATAAAACAAATCCCCTCATGTATGTGCTCCTTTTTCTCAAAATCTACTGAACGAATTTTTGTACGGTTATTACTAGAAGATGCAATACTTTGAGAAGGTTATAGACAATCATGCAGTATGATTTTATATTAATTGACTGAAAAATAACGATGAATGTTATAAAATCTCGCCTGCTGGGAATTTTCCACGCGGGCGACGCCGCGAGCACACCTATACTAGTTACTAATTTTCACCAGGATCATGGTCGTCACAACAACTTATCCCATTGCTGGGGATAAATCTTCTCTTACAATGAGGGTTCGAGGCCACCACGCCGGACTAGTGAGGATTGACAGACTACACACACCCTAGGGAACAGTACGGTGGCCTCCCAGATATTTAAGTTTCCTCACGATATTTTCCTTCAGCGAATCTTCTACGATCAGTTGGTTGACAACGTGTCTAATGAAAAAAAAAGAACTGTCATCAATATATACTGTTATATTTAATGTTTTATTATTTGTACTGCATTCTTAAGACGACCGTTTTTCATGATCTTGTTCTTCTAAGACATAGACTAGTAGACCTAGCAGACTTTATCCTGCCCGGAAAAG